>JAJKFI010034699.1:0-25822 GCA_029204185.1 Lerista edwardsae | reverse complement strand
ATAATGAGCTTCTGGAGATCATATGTGACACCCCTGCTGTAAACCTTTCTGCATTATTCTGTAGCCCATATTGCAGCTTCTGCCTTTTCAGTTAGCACTGCTTCCGCTGAGGAGTCACTTTGTAAAGCACCTCTCAGTTGCTGAACTGCAAAACAATGCCTTAGCAGAAGCAGAGATGCCGAAGCTGCTTCCCATGTGATCACCAGGCTCGCCTAGTTCCACCAGGCTCTCCACCGTGTGATAACTAGGCTCTCATGAAAAATATGATCAAGGTTTGCAAATTTTTCTCTTCTGCCATTTGCAGCTAATGCGTTCGTAAGTGAGAAAGAAGTGATTATTTCTTATCACCTGCTTATGATCACTTCCTGATGAATGATATCACTTCTGGCCCTCAGCAGGTGCTGTGAACACTGTTTGGCCTGCTGTATGGTATGTATTTAACACCCCTGATCTAGCTAGCCAAACAAATTTGACCTCTAACATGGTCATCAAGGCACCTGGGAAAACAAAACCATTTACTTTCTTGCAAACAATTCTATCCAGCAGAACCCATGTCCCAGAGAGTCTCAACTTTAACAAGACCTTAGGCTGGGGTGAATAGGGACAGTTGCACTCCCAATGCAAAGGGAGCCATCAATTAAAAGGGGCTTCTCTCCCCACTGACCAAGTGGGGAGGGTAGTAATATTTTAAAATTTAATGTTTTTAGATGTCTGCCTAAGGCCAACCACAACAGCCAGTTTGAAAGTACACACAATCCAAGCAGCACAATGTATTTAGAAATAGCAATAAAGGTAAATGAAATCTGGGAGATACCCCAATAGAACAGAGGATGCCGACGTACAAATATCAGATCAATAAGGATTCACAGTGCAGTCCTGCAATGCTTGTGGGCTGGCACAAATCTGAATCTCTCGTGCCAGCCCAGGAGTGTTGCAAATGTGCCGTAAAGCAAGTTGGCTCCTCTTTTCAAGTTGCTAAAAATTTGCGCCATCCTCCCCACACCGGTTCCAGGACTTCAGCTGGGAAGGTGAGCCTGGCCAGGGTTGGTTGGGGGGGATGGGGGAAGGTGGAGGAGGGCGGGCCTGTGGGTGGACCAGCCTGGGGAGGGGGTGGGTGGGCCACTCTCTGGCCCTTAGGCTGGATCCAAACTCTCACCCCCGGCCTGGTCGACCTTATACGAGGTGCTTGGAGTTGTATCAGCAATTTCACTGGTGCAGCTCTGAATTGCCCTATTGGGACTGCTGAAACGCAACAAAGGGTAAGGGGAATACTGTCCCCTTATCCTAGTTATGCTACATGCAGCCCCAACCCCGTGCTAGATAATGGGGCATGCCGGCTGTCTTCCCTATTCCAACATGGGTTAGGGTTAGGCTACCCAAGCACTAATTTGAATTTCAGCATTGGTGAATACTATGTGTTTACAACAGGATGGAGTCACGAGAGGAGGCATACGCTTGTTGCCCGGAGGAACATATTGTTGACTACAATGCAGTCCACCTTTTTATAAACCATTTTGGTTGGTGTTACCAAGTACAAAGGTTAACAATGTTCCTGTATTTTAAAAAACGTTTTAGAAGGTGAAATTGTGGCAGGTTCAGTTTGCCATAAAGGGTGAAAAAGTGACAGGTGCCAAAATTGTACGAACATGCCTCCATTTAAATGTATTTTGAATAATGTGGGTTCTTCCCCCCCCCTTATTTACAAACTATAGAAGGGCTGAAACAAACTGCTTACCAGATCCACCAAACAGTAGCATATCTATTTGTTCCAGGACATACACACAAAAAGTGTTGATTTGTGGGAAAAGACCAAGAAGAGAAATAGCAGGAAAGCAATATAAAAATCCTGAAATTAAACATACAAAAAGAGATAGAAACATTATTGGCTCTATTCAAAGGTTTCATATGAAAAATAAGTGGGTTTTTAAAAAAAAAAATTGGGACCATTTCTGCTGTAGAGTTGGAAGCAGTCTTTAAGGCCATCAACCTTCTGCTTAAAGAAAGAAAATCTTCTCTAGAGCAGTGGTACTCAAACTTTTTAGCACTGGACCCACTTTTTAGAATCTGTCCGGACAATCTGTCCAGGACCCACCGGAAGTAATGTCATAGCCGGAAGTGCCATTATTGTGACACCAGTGCCTGCTGCTTTCCTGAGAATGCAGCAATAAATTGGGTTATTTCTTTCTCAGCCATTTTCCAAAAGCAGTGAATCAGAAAAAAAGGTGTTATTTAACACTGTGACACAAGCAAAATAACCACATAGGCCTTTCCAGTGTCCCATCTTCTCATATCTTCAAAGATGGCTCTTCTAGGTGCTACGCGACACACCTGAAATTGGCTCATGACCCACCTAGTGGGTCCTGACCTACAGTTTGAGAATCACTGCTCTAGAGCATCTCCAAAAAGTACCTGTAAAGCCTATGGTTGAAGATATCCAGGGTGGAAGACCTCACTACTTTCCTTGGTAATTTTCAATCCACTCCAATTGACAATCCAGGAATTTTTTTTCCTGATATTCAGTCAAAATCTCCCTCCCTGCGCCTATTAAATCTAATTCTACTCTCTGGGAGAGCAGAAAACAAACATAGGTCTTGTTTTCCAGACCCTTGACTATCTTCATTGCCCTTCTCTGAACCAGCTTCAGTTCAGCTATAGCCTTCTTAAAAGTATGTCACCCTGACCTGGACACAGTACTTCAGTAACAATTTCCAGTTCACAACAAGCTGTCCTTATATTTAATCCCACAGTTCTGAAAGGGAGGAGCAGGTCTCCTGGGCCACTAAATAGTGATTGCCAAGGAAGCTATGATGGGTCATGACAAGGAATGGTCTTCTTGGGTGTCCACTTACTATGCTCCATGCGGCGGCTCTAATGGCATAAAGAACCAGTTATCTATCTGTAAGCTCCTGTTATGTGTTGACTGGAGGGTTATGACAGTTCTACAAATACAAGAAAATCAGAATCCATGCCCGCTCTAATGGATCCCAGCCATTGTAGCCTTTAGGCAGAAGGAGAAGCTGCTAACACTTCCTTTGTTGCTCTAGGAATCTAGGATTTGTTTATGATCAAAACAATGACAATCTTGAGGCATTTGCAGTGTTAAATTTAACACTGCTTTCCATCTGCAAATGTCTCCGGATTGTCATTGTTTTGATCTTCTGTGTGACTCATTACAATAAAGTTTAAGAACAAATGTCCCTCTCAAGCTTTCTTTCCTGGACAGTAAAGTTCATACATATGCAGGGTACACATAAGACAAATCTTCATGCTTAAAGGCTTATTCTTCACCACAACCCCACACCTTAGAGTACAAAAATACTGTGCACTGACAAAAGTGCATTGCCCATTATCCATTTTGACTCACCCATTGCATGATCTCTAGCTGCCTGAAGTGAGCCAGGTGAGAAGATTTTCAAGCCATATACGGTATAAATAGAGGGGCTTTTATTCTTAGATCCAGCATCTAGCAACAGAATAAGGCCACACAAGATACAAAAATATACAGGCCTGCTATATATGATCACTTGGTTGTGCCCCTGAAAAAAAGCAGAGGCACAAAATAAGTATTTAATGCTGACATAATATTCTCTTATATGCACGATTGTAAAGGCTCCACAAATCTGAGAGGCACATTGACCTTAAATACTAATGAATGGCAATACATTACTGAAGAAAGCACAATGGGTAATGTCATCAAATTCAACTGAATGTCAACTGTATAAAAATTTCCACAATGTCCATTTTATTTCTATTACAAGCAACGTTAATGACCATAAAGCATTAGTACTTACTCTGAAGCAAAGTGCCATTAACAGCCTGATTCAGCTCAGCTCTGGTCTCTCGCACATTGCCTGAGAGACAGTTGCTGCAAAGGTGCAGTAAAGCACTTTGCAGCAGCCAGAATGATGGCGGCACTGTTGGGGAGGCCAGAATAGACAGGCGCTGGGCTGCCATTCTGGTTGAAGAAACCCCAAGAGCCATTTGCGAGGGTGGGTACAGCAGCAGAGGCTGAAGACGCATCCTATTCCCCCTCCTGAAAGCACGTGACAGTCCTACAGGGGGAGACTTGGATCTGCGCCAGCAATTGAGCAATTGAGCTTTAAACGGAGTAAGGGAGCAAAATGCCCCTGCTAACTGGGCAAGAGGCACTTTTCCAAGTGGTGTATGTAGCAGGGGGAGAGTAATTGTCCCTCTTCACCCCTGCGCAGTCTTTCTAGTGGCTGTTGCTGGGGATCTGCCTTTTTTTTTAGATTGTGAGCCCTTTGGGGACAGGGAGCCATTTAACTTTATTATTATTATTATTATTATTATTATTATTATTAGTTTCCTGTAAACCGCTTTGTGTTGAAAAGTGGTATAGAAGTACCTGTGGATTGATTCCCTTATCTCCAGATCTCAAGCTACTTCCCTGGCCCCACAGCACATAACGGTGATCGTCTTGGCATGCGCAGCCCTGTTAAAGTTGCCTGAAATGGCAGAAGATCAAGGCCACATGGGAGGAGCCTGTGCTGCAGCTCTTACCGATATCAACATTGACTGTAAGCTCAAAATGTCAGCATGCAAAGCAGCCATGGGGCAAACTCCTTCCATGGGATTTCAGACATCTGAGGGGGAGGGGGATAGCACAGTTTTATTTTATTTTTACATTTTTATATTGCTGTTCCTCCAAAGAGCTCAGGGTGGTGGGAGGTTCCTCCCCCTCTTTTTTGTCCTCTCAACAGCCTTGTGGCGTAGGTAAGGCTGCAAGACAGTGACTGGCCCAATGTCATCCAGGAAGCGTCATGGCTGAGCAGAGATTTGAACCTGGCTCTTCCAACAGCAGAACCACAACACTACCAGGTAATTAATGCTGAAAGCAGCACTGAGCCTTAGATTCTACTGCCATTTCTAGGACTGTAGAACCGCAGGGGTTATACAAACCCAGGAACAACAGACTGAATAGATTCCACCAATATCCCACTCTTCCCCAACTAGGTTTTAAATGTGGAATGCCATACATGTTGGGAATGCCAAAAAGCTAATAACGCCTTAATTTCCCTGGGGCTGTGTGTCCTTGCAGCAGCATCAAGCCACTTTGTGCATCTTCACTCTAATGTGGTGATGTGAATTACGAAGAAGTGCAATATGGCTCCCTGTTCATGCCTATCTGTTGAGCCATTCTGAATGGCATATATATTCCAATTTCCACGTACAGGTGGGACCTTTTTATCTGCAAGGGTTCGTTCCTGGAACTCTTACGGATAAAAACAAATCTGCAGGTAATTAAACCCGTGGATTTTGCCTGCCGAAATCAACAGGGCACAGCCCCCATCATATCCGGAGGGCTTTTGCACACAGCATCATTAGGGCTCAGAAAGCCCTCCGCAACAGGAGCACAGCTCCCATCGTGTGTGGGGGGGGGAAATCCCCCATTCTGAGCCCCAATGCTGCATGCAAAGGAGGGAGGGCTTTCTGAGCCTTTCCATGCAGCGTTGGCAGGACTCAGAAGGGGGGATTCCTCTCCAGAAGGCCTTTTAAGGCATTAAAAAATGCAACTTCTGATTTTCCAGGGAAACCGGAAGTTGTGGTTGTAATGCCTTTTAAGGCATTACGAGGGCTGGGGAAGCCCCTGATGAGGCATTAAAACCCCAACTTTCAGTTTCTCCAGAAAAATCAGAAGTTGCGTTTTTAACATCTAAGCAGACATTCTGAAGTACAGCTCTGGTCGCCCTTGGAGGCTTCAGGCTGAGTGCAATTTGGCTCAAGGCGGGTCCGGGAGACCCACGCTGAGCAAAATCCGCGGAATAAAAAGCTTGTATAATACAAGCTCAACCCGTATTATAAACTGTCAAACACTTTTGGTGCTCACAGCACTTTTTACAGCACAGCTTCATTCTGATGTTCTCAACCCTGCAAGATGTGTGTTCCATTTTCAGAAGACCCATATGTACCCCGGACATCTGTAGATGTTCAAGTCTGCACATAGCATACTGACAACCTGGTGTAAATTTGCGCAAACTGCATACATTTATGCAAAACGGCATGCATTGCCTGAATGAGTAACTTGCCTAAAGACATATGCAAATTGCCTAAACATGTGTAAATGGGCAAGCATGAGGCAAACCCTGGGAAATGGCAGGGTGCAAGGCAAACAAGGCTACAGCAGGGAGGGTATGTGAATTCTTTCTAAAATACATGTTCAAGCCGCAGTTGATTAGATCCACAGGTGTGGAGCCTGCAGATATGGCAAGCCCACTGTATATTAATGCAGTGTTTTTTAAAACTTCCCAAATACAGGTTTGGAGCAGAGGCAAAGTAAAGTACAGGCATGAGAAGAAAAAACTTCAGGGAAATCAAGAGGTAGTAAGACAGGCCAAGTCCAGATTTTCAGTAGTTATCAATCAATCAATCAATCAATCAATCAATCAGAAAGTATTTGTATATACCGCTTTTCAACATGAAGTTCACAAAGTGGTTTACAGGCAAATATTAATAAAGTAAATGGCTCCCTGTCCCAAAAGGGCTCACAATCTAAAAAATGCAGACCACCACCAGCAACAGCCACTTATCAAACCAGACTTTTGCAAGGCATTTGGGGCCAGACTGATCTATTTAACCCATGCATTCAGGCATTTTCAGGTGGGAATGGGAAGGAACCCTCCTTGAATTCCTGGAAAGCTGCTGCTAGTCAGACTAGACCAACTATTTTCAATCTTTTTCATCTCATGGCACACTGAAAAAGTAGTAACGTTTTCAGGATCTGCCCATCAACTTTTTGACACTTGAAAAGGTGCTGCCAGCGGGGGGGGGGGGACATCTGCGAATGGCCCTACTAATACATGACCCTTCCCTAAATGCCCACAGCACATCTACGAACAGACCAGTGTGCCACAGCACATTGGTTTAAAAATCACTGGACTAGGCTATTGTGAGCTAAATAAACCAATGATCTTATAGTACTGTTAAGGAATGCCCAGACCACTCTTTCAGATCCAGATACCAGAATCAGAGAAATTCAAATCAATGAAGTTTTACTATATAATAGCAATTTATAGAAGCAACAAACAAAAGTGTTCCATTACAACTTATGTTACCAAACTTAAGTCCCATTATTGTTATGAGAAAACTGCTTTCATTAAAAATCATTAAGCCCTTTGCCTTTGACACAAACAGCAAATCACGCTTTGATGTTGTTATAATGCTATTTTGATTAACCCAATTTCTTCTCATTTTAACACAAATGTGCACATTATTAATGTCTGCCCGCGCAACTGATTTGATTATCACTTGCAATATTGCATGCAGCTGAACCAACGAACAAAATTCATATTTAGCACGGAGAAAATTACCTCCTTAGTAAGGTCTGAAGTATTTATTTCTTAGGAATCATTGGAAACATCGTATGTAATAATGACTGAAACTACAGCCTAATATATTCTTTAACGGCAATGCCCAGCTTGCATCAAAGCATGAAATGCCTTTTAACTCTGGTGTATCTAAGCAATTCCATGCACTTTTTCTGCAGGGAGAAGAAACTCAGTGAAATTCAAGATTAAGTTTTGGTATCAGCTACAACCATAAGTTGGAATAAACTTTGATAAACTTTATGGAATAAACTTTAATTTCATTAACGTTAATGAAATTTAAAATTCACTCATTTCCTTCCTCATTTTAAGAGAAAGTGAGAATGTTCAGTGATTCATAGCCCACCTGTGGTGAGGCAGGCAGGCCTGCACTGCTTCCTACGAAGGCTAGGAGGCAGCTGAAGCTCACCTCGGGGTAAGGAGATACTCCAGGGTAAGCCCCAGCCTTACGAAACGAAACAAAAGGCAGAGTGCCGAAGAACAGATGCTTTTGAATTATGGTGTTGGAGAAGACTCTTGAGAGTCCCCTGGACTGCAAGGAGATCCAATCGGTCAATCCTCCAGGAAGTCAAGCCTGATTGCTCCCTGGAAGGACAAATCCTGAAGCTGAAGCTCAAGTACTTTGGCCACCTCACGAGAAGAGAGGACTCTTTAGAAAAGATCCTCATGCTGGGAAAGATTGAAGGCAAAAGGAGAAGGGGGCGGCAGAGGATGAGATGGTTAGACAGTGTCACCGAAGCGATGAATTGGGCAAACTCCGGAAGCTGGTGGAGGACAGGGAGGCCTGGCGTGCTGTGGTCCATGGGGTCGCGAAGAGTCGGACACGACTTAGCGACTGAACAACAAGTCCCGGCCCTATGGGGCTGCGTGGATCCAAGTGGCCCAGATTGGGGACAGGGGTCAGGATCTGGAGTCATCAGCACTCCGCTCCTTCCCCAGGCTGGCCTGCCCACAGAGCTGCCTGCTCTCCATCCTCCCCCAGCCCCATTCCGCCATGCTATATATGCTCACTACGACAGACCAAAGAATTAATCAAAATAGAAATAAAACAATTTACCCCAAACATGGAAGCAACCAACGCCATTAAAATGCAGAAAAGAATTTAATTAATAATCTTCAATCTATTTCTGGAGTAATTGAAGGAAGAACTAAACCGGAGTAAGTAGTTTCAGGATTAAATACACCTTTCACAAACCCAGTGCTGCTGTTCATTAGTTCCTTGGTTCTCAAACTCCTTGGGGGTTTGAGAAGCAAGGAACGTGCTTGCAGGGACAAGGGGAAGGCAGTAACACAATCCCTAGATTCGCACAGCTGCAGGGGGCCAATTGGGTTTTTAAAAAAACTTACCTTGATCCAGCACCAGCCTCCGGGGAGCCCCACAGAGCCCTCAACAGGGCTCCTCAAGCATCAGTTTCTGTAAAAAACATGATTGGAAACCACTTCTGGTTTTGCAACTGAACCCCTTCCCCCACCCCACCAAGGCTGCCTGCATCTTCCCAAAGGCTGGTACCGGCTGCACATATGTTTTAAAAGCTCCAATCAGCCCCAACTGTGCCACAATCCTGGGGATTATGTTGCTGCCTACCCCCCACTTCTTAAGGGGCCAGAGGCAGACTTCTCAGCCTGGGGCATCTTTCCAGTTTGAGAAACTCTGCATTGGTTCACAAAGAATATAGTTTGTAAAATCTTTATATGTAAAACTGGAAATGAATTAATGAGAGATAATACGTTCTCAGCCTCCTGTGCAGCAGGAGACCTAACTAATTCATAAGCCATAGAATGTAGGATAGTTTATAAGTACCTAGGTACCATAATGAGACCTTGTATTGTGGAGGAACCAAACAATACATTGGACCTGGTTTAAAGCATGTAACTCTGAGTGACTATAAATCAAAACAGAATAAATCAAAGTAGCAACCAAGTGAATTCTCAACTGAAATATTTCTCATCTTAAAGTACTTCTGGCCTGGATGCGAGTTTTCAGAACTAACAACGTAGGAAGGTAAAATCTGGCACACTGGCAGCACAAGCCTATGATGCCTACTCAGAGTCAAGCCCCACTGATTTAAATGTAACTTACGCCCAGGTAAGTGTATACAAGATTACTACCTAAGCTAATTTTTAAGAGATAGAGAAATTTTCCTCTATAGCAGTGGTTCTCAACCTGGGGGTCGCGACCACCCTTTCAAAGGGGTCGCCACATCACCTCTACCCCGCTCCGCGGCGCCCCTATCAGAGCTTGTCTTTTACAGCTTGAGCCTCGAGCGCTCAGTTGCTGCAGCCACTGATGCTAACGCTCCTCTCCACAGCGCGCGGCGAGCTCCGGAGGGAACAGACTGACGAGAAGGGTGGGGGCGAGGGCATGCGGGGGATGTTCCTTTCCCAAGCGCGCCTGGCCCTGGGGAGCGCGCGCCAGTGCCTGCAGCCTGATGGGAGCCGGCTGAGGCTGGTGGCGCTCTCGGTGCCTGGCTCGGCACGGCAGCGGGTCCTTCTCCCTCCTTCTTCTTCCCTCCCCACCCACCGCTGGTTGCTCTCCGCCTTCTCCCTTCCCTGCTGCTGCTGCTTTGCCAGGCAAGCCAGCCTCTCTCTCGGTCTTTACTATCGGGTCAGCGCGGAGGAGAGCGAGTGTGCGAGCCAGACAGACACATCCCCACCTCGCTCCCGCCTCCTGCTCCAGCACAGACGGCCCTCCCTCCCCTCCATCCAGTTACTGTACAACTAGTACACACACACACACACACACACACACACACACACACACACACACAGGCTACCAGCATCCTTGCTCCTGCTGCTGCTGCTGCTGCATTTGCCATGGCCAGCAGCTCCCACCGCACACGCAGCTAGAGAACTCACAGGGGAAGCGGGCACCCACCCGCCCTTCCTCCCTTCCCTCCCCTCCCTCCCCCCTGCCATCCTCCTCACTCTCCACCTAGTCAGCCGGGGTAGCGCGGTGGCCACCCCCACCCGCCCTCGGGAGCCTCTACCCCCGCCTCCCTTCCCCCCTCCCCCACTGCCGCCGCGAGCGCGAGGCCCCCGCTTCCCCCCCCACGGCAATGTCCAAGGGCTTGAAGACGATATATTGACGGGGTGGGTGGTGGGGGTCAGGGCCTCCCCCTCCGCAGCAAGCGAACACAGAGTGTACTTGAAGGCAACTGCCTCTGAGCATGTGCCACCAATTTCCTCCTGCAGGCTGCAACTGCAGCTTTTCCTTGGGACTCAGGACTCGGGCTACAAACCTGTGCACACTGACTTGGAAGTCAGCTCAATTGCAGTTAGTGGCTTCTGCTGCTCCCCCATGGGAGCCCAGGTCTACCCACCAGAAGCAGCCCCAGGTAGACCTGGGCTCCACTCAAGGGAGCCCAGGTCTACCCATTAGAAACGACTGCAGGTAGACCTGGGCTCCCTTCGAGGGAGCCCAGGTCTACCCATTAGAAACGGCCACGGGTAGACCTGGGCTCCCTTCGAGGGAGCCCAGGTCTATTTGCGGCTGGTCCCAATGGGTAGACCTGGGTTCCAGAGGCCAGATCTACCCGCACAATGTTATGAAAATAGCTATGAAAATAATTTTATGGTTGGGGGTCCCAATAGGCTGTCATAATAAAAAGTGGGTCCCGGTGGAAAAAAGGTTGAGAACCACTGTTCTATAGAGTCTTTGAGCAGCTGTATATATATTGTGGAGACAAAGAGAGAATGAATAACTTCACAAATAATCTTTCTACATATCGAGTTAACATCGGAATCAGTGGCTCATACATTGAAGCCTTGGGCAGAGGAATAATTTCTAGATGCACATCTAGCTGACACCATCAACCCACAAGAAGAGAAGAGGTGTGCAAGTCGCCAAGTCTGCCTTCAGGAATTGCAAAAGGCAAATGTGCAAGTCATTTGCACATTCCCTTTCAAGTGTTTCTGGGTAACATCTGAAGCCACATTTGTTCCTGCAATTAGCAGAGCCTATGTGTCTCAGCTTGACACTACATAATAAACACTCACACAAAAAATATATACCATGCCTATCAACTATTGATTCCTTAATTATGCCTTCCATTTGTCCTGTTTTGATGTTCATGATAAAACGATAACTCAGACATAAATACAAAATTACAAAGAAAAGATTCAATTAACAATGAGAAGGCATATGTCATATGTAATCCAGCTGCTGTCTGCTTCCCCCTCCCAATAATCACTTGGTACCGTACGTCAACAATAGCAAATTAAAAATAAAATCTTTAGGTGAAATTTTAGTTGACCTGTGCTACGATGCTAGGAAGATGACTTACTCCAATTATTTTGAAAAATGAATGGAGCCACCTGACAAACAATGTCAATGATAAGAAGCCTTTATATAACTGCTGAAACTTACATGTATAGGTGAGGCAGGGTCAGGCTGAACACTCTAAAAACAAGACAAAAGGTAATCACATTAGCAAGGAGTTTGCATCCAAGATCCAAAATGGACAGGAAATCTATATAGGCATGCTGTACTCTTCTTTTCTTACCTTTAGAAGGGAATATTGGCAGCTTGCCATAATAAGACAGAATAGGAAGACCCAGATATCCTTACAAAAGCCTTGGTTCATAATTAGAAACCCAAAAAACGAAACGAATACAACAAGTAGAATTGACAAAACATTCTCCTTGATATCTTCTGTCCTGTAAAAATAAAACAGAGGTTTGTGTTCTACAGAAGTGCAACCGTAAGTACACCAGTGCTAACAGGAAATGAATTCAATTGATCTTAAATCCATAACTGTGCAACCACTACCCACTGGAGTTCATTGCGCCCCATTTTTTTTATGCTGTTGTACGCCCCTCAGCCAAATCCCCTTGTATGATATGTTCTGATGAATACACTGTATGAGCTGGTCCACTTAGGTCTGTGGTTCACAACCGTTTTTGCACCGGGATCCCTTCTTTAGATACGACAACCTATCAGGACCCCACTAAGATCTAGGAAATGATGTCATTAAGCTGGAAGTGAAGTCATTGGTTTTAATAAATCACAGTTTTTGAAAGTCAAAAGAACTCCACATCCTCTTTAGAATGTTCTGAATGCTTTGTATATAAATGATGTTTGAGTTTTGAGTTCAGTGATTGATTCAGAATGAGAACAACATTGCACAATGCATTGTGGCTTCTCTATGCCATTGTTGATCAAGGTGGTAAAGCCAAATTTTAGATAGTCTTCAGAGTATTTACATATGCACACACCAAGACTAGCCCAGAGAAGGCTAATTTCGCCAGCAGCCACAAGCATTGAGGAAGTGGCAGCTGAATGGAGAAGCCAGCATATCCATAAGCCAAAATGAAGCTTCGAAGATGGTGGTGCCACAAGCTCTTTGTAATCCTCTAAAAATCGATTCACAATGGAGGTCTTGACCTCCAGGTTGGGAGCCACTGACTTAGGTGAACAGAAACAGCTTTGTGGATGGAAGAGCAGTTGTGTCCCTGGCCCATGTGCTGCCCAGGGTCAGGACCACAGACGGCCGCCCCCCACTCACCTGAAGCCTCCAGAGCATTGTGCAACAGCCACAGACCCGCCAAAAGCATTCTGAAGCCTTCGGAAGGCCTTTAAACATGACTTCTGGTTTTCGTTGAAAAAACGGAAGTAACAGACCTATGGAGCCTGCAGACACCTTGCACAGCCTGTCTGACCCTTCGGAGGGCGGGCGGCAGAAGTTCACAGGGCCCTTCCACTCTGGTGCCTGGGATCATATGGCCCCCTGGACCCCCTCCCCCCAAATCAGGTACACCTCTGTGAAAAAGCTATTTGAGCATACTGGAGCTCCTACAGCTGCAAAAGTCTACCAGGTCAAAGCAGCAGTCAGAGCACTACAGACCGAGTCATATTCACAAGATCAATGAATATGACTAGAACTGGTAGAAGACGACTCATTAGTCATAGTGAGTCTACCACAAACCTCATTGAAATCTCATTGCCCTTTCTCCTGAAATGCCATTTATTTGTTCAATAGGGAGCTGCACCAATCCAGTGTTAAAGATTAAAAAAGAAAATTTACCTATCAAGCAGTGCCAGCAATGCCAGACGATCATACCATATTTTTATCCATTTTCCAGGAAACACAATAAATCTGTAAAATTGTCTGTTAATTTTTCTTTGTACTGAAGAACACGAAGAATCCTCGAGGTCTTCACTAAGATGCTTTAAAATAAAACCAACAGATGAACAGAACGGTGTGTTGTTTCCATAACAATGTACTGCCTAAGAACAGTTCCATACCTTTGCCTGTTTATAGTTTGCACAACAGAAAAGCTACATTAAGAACCTTTCTTGTATGTTTTATGTTGCCATTGTGAACACAGAGCCCAATCCTGTGGGCGCGTATCGCTGGCACGGCTGCTCAGCACTGGCTCCAGATGTTGTAAACATGCTTGCAGCATTGGCCAGAAGTAAGACCTGCTGAGGCAGGGGGAGTCAGCGGCTGGGTGGCGGGGAGAGGTGGAGTGGGGGTGGGACTCAGTGGTGGCAGCCCAGCACGGAGGCTCTCAAGTCTAGGCCAGCAAAATACCGCGTGCCTCCACAGGAATAATTCCAAAAGCTATTCTCTATAGAAGCAAGGATTGTGCAGAGTCTGCCAATTCGCCAAGCAGGAAACAAAAACGACACAAGATGCACCAATATTTCAATATACCATAGGTTATCAGCGTTTCACGCTTACATGTTTCAACTTAACACAGCCCTTCATCAGGAAATAAACTGAAAGATAAATGAATATATGAAGAATGTTAACGCATAGTCGGCATGATCTAGAATATCAGCATCATTTGGATGTGTGGAAGGAGAAAACTCATTCCTGTACTCTGCAGGGTCTTTGGTGCCTAGTACAAAAGTAGTATACTGTAGAAGTAGTATGTACAAGTAGTATACTGAAATAATGGTGACTTGTGCAGATCAATATTTAGAGTTAGAAACTTATAAGTGTTAAGTTTCTAGTACTTAACGCTAGAGTAAACGAGTACTCTAGATCCATGCATAAATCAAAAGAAGCTGTTATTTTTAAAAAAGGTTCCACTACGGACTATGCTTATATCATGTGTTCCTGAAAAGGGTTAGGGGTTGAAGTATTACACTATACCCGTGGGGTTTCCGAAAGGGTTCTCCGGGCCACCATCAGTAAGAGCTGTTGCTGCAATGCACTTGGCCCATGATCACCAGAAGATGCTTCTTGGCTCTCTGAGGTAGTTGTACTAGAGGAGCTGTAATGTGTTTCACTATACACAAGAGAAAAAGCAGTAGAATTAATTGAGCAAGTACTTTATTAATGCATTATGACTGGGAGGCTTTAGGGACTGATTGTAAAAGATCAGGCACTTCCTAGCAGACTGGATGAAAAGAAAACCTTTCTGTTAATAGTTTTTTTTTTACAAAATACTTGCAGCTTGCCAAAGGATTCTCAACCCTATCTCCAATCGCTCTCCTATCCATGAGGCAAGTCATTTTAGCATTTCTAGTTTTGCAACCAAAAAAACTGAAACCGCTACTGGTAACTGAAAAAATAGTTGCATTATTTGCTCAATATCTGAAAACTGGGTTTAGAACGAACAAGGAATTTCAGATGCCCAGCACAGCAGTTAAGTGAGTGAGTGAGTGAGTGAGGGAGGGAGGGAGGGAGTGAGTGAGTGAGGGCATGCATTCAGCTAACAGAGTGACAGTAGCAAAACTACAACCCAAAAATCAGGACTAAGCTTTGTACTGTCCTGGACAACTGCCCATTTTTTTTAAATATTTGCAAATACATTTTTCTTCAAAGTTATGTCCGCATGAAATCCACTAATTCTATCAGGCAGGCACTACTAGGGTCTGCTCCCCCCCCTCCCTCCCTCCCTCCCTCCCTCCCTCCCTCCCCCTTCCCCTCCCCCTCTCAGCAAACAACCAGGTTCACTGAGGAATGACTATCATCCAAAAGGATCTGTTCTCCATATTTGGTTTGGACCGCTCTGTTATGTCTCACTTTCACTACTAATTCCAATTCACAGTACCTTTGGTACATACTTAGTTTCTAAGGCAACTACATGCAAAGGACAACTGTGAAGCGTCTTTTCTTCAGGTATCATTGCATGCACACATATGCCTGGACCAATGCTGAGTGCTGGTGCGCACACACACTAGTTTTGCCATACAAAATACATGCTGTGATGGAAACTCTCTGCAGCAAAGCATCTTTGAGAAGATGTCTCAATATTCTGAGTTGGATAAGACTTTTACCAAGTCATGATGCTACTTTCTTCATGGGTAGTCCTAGTGACCCCAGGAGAGCTCACCTGCTCTGTCTGGGCTATGAGAGCATGTGATGCTTTGGTGATTGGGCGTAAAACCTTTAACAGCAATATGCATCTGGTAGCCAGAAGTGAATTATTTTTGTAAGCAGTTGTGGGTGCTTCATTACAGCAGGGATGAGCTATATTTTCTCTGCATTCGCTGTTATTTGACTCAATTGTCAAATTGACCCCATCCCCCATCTTCCTTCTTCCCCTTCTGACTTATCCAAATACCCTTCAAACGTTCTCCCCAACTCTAAATGCTGTAATTTTCACAGAATTAAAAAATGCATACTATTTTGGAGGACAACCATCACACAACCACTGAACACTAAAAAGAGGACTGCACATTTTGTTTCTGTTTTTTCAAAAAACGTATGAAATATATACACAGATTTTTAAAAGTAAAAAAATTATGCAGAGTCTTGAAGAAGAGTCTCAGTAGCATAGTCTGCAGAATCCAATATGTAATACAGGTCGAGTATTCCTTCTCCAGACTGCTTGGGACAGGAAGGTGTCCAGATTTCGGATTTGTCTGGATTTTGGAATAATGGCATAAATATAATGAGAAATGCTTCCTTGTGCTCTTTTCACGATTACCCATAAGGGTCTCTGCTGGCCTCTTTGACGTTTTTCAACAATGGCACACACCACAGAATAGAACTTACAGCCTGTACATGCGAATGAACACCAGACCTTTCTACAAAAAGTTTTTTTTAAACTTGGGCAAAGATGTCTGGATTTCCCGATAATCTATCCATAATCAAGATCTATCACAGTAAACTAGACCACATCAGCAATGGAATTAATGATGATTTTGAAACATAGATTAGTAAGTAAAAAAATCTATTTGCTAAGCATGTTACGTATGGCATGAGAACATACCTATAAGGGTATATAGTGCCCTCTACTGATACTGGAGAAGTTAATTTGTTTACAGTGAGCTTTTGTTCACAGCTTAATTTGATAGGAGATGAAATTTGGCATAACTATTGCATACAGGTATTTCATGCATGTCCATGATCAAAATCCAGAAATTCCTCTTCTTCAGGGAACATTACTTGATCAGACCCAATGAGCCTTAGCTCAGACAGCAATCAAATCACTGCTCAAGTGTATAAATTGTCAGTTAAGGCAAAAGCATTGAGAGCCTAAAATACTGAAAACAGCAATCTGCCCAAAACACTCAAGCTGGGAAACAAGTTCCTGAAGCTTAGTCCAGGTCATTTTGACCATGAGCAGGCATGAAGCTCACATTTATATGCGCATTCCTGGTTTTTCCCCCCTCCTTCATGGAGAGAAAATGAGACGCTTCTGCTTCCAATGTGTATCAAACCACAGTTTCCCAATGTATCTACATATGGCAAATTGCGGTCTGTGCAAACCATAGTCTGTTTTTGCACCAGAATAATGGGGGGGGGGGGACTACAGGTTGCCACAACTATAGTTTGATGCAAACCACAAGGAAAATGTTTTAATCATCAGTCCAAAGCTTAAAATTTGATGTTACGTTTGAACCAGAAAGTTGACTATAGCATTTTTCATTTTAAGGATGCAAAAGGCATTAGTAGAGATGGACAAACTATTGAAACCCCATTGAAAACTCAAAACTTCTGGATTTGCTTGGAAGGTTTTCAACATTGGAAAGAACTGGGTAGTTAACCAAGCCAATCAGGAATAACTCTCCCTTCTTCCTGCCAACCCGACACCGTCTCCTTACCCATTTCAGTGGCAGCAGAACAGCAACAGCAGAATACTCATGTGGGGAGAGGGGAAGGTGTTGCTTTCTGCTTGCATTGTGATGCGTTCCAGAAAGGACAGCAGTTGCCATTGTCAATAGGACCAAAATATAGGTGCAATCCAAGGTGCCTGTTGGGCCAATGCATGTACCTTGCCTTGGCCCAAGGCTGTCACAAATGTGCCGTAAAGCACGTCTGTGCCAGGTGAACAGGCGCTGGGCTGACGCAAGCACTTCCCAGGCGCACCCGCGGAGGTAGCCGGGAAGCCGCTCCTGCACCGGCAGAGTTCGGCCAGAGCAGGGGCTTTTCTGGGCAGGGGGAAGGCAGGAGGAGTAGAAGTGGGGCAGGGAGTTCTGGCAGGCAGGATGGCCCCATCCCCAGCCCACGTGGCCCCAATTCAGGCCACTACAGGAGGCTTGGACTTGTGCCTGCAATTTTGCAGGTGCAGATCCGAGCAGCCCTACTGGGCTGCCTGTGGCCTACCATGGGGAAAGGCCTACCAATGGCCTACCATTGCTCCGCGCTAAGCTGCTGCAGCCTGCTAACTTGGTTAGGGTGCGGCGCAGGTCAACCAACCTGCCTTCTCTTGCCCAAGTTAGAATAGTGCTCTAAATAACGGTTACTTTCTTCCTTCTTTTCTTCTGCTTTTAACTAGTGGCAGAGAGACAGGCAGAAGGGAAAAATAAGCACCTTCCCCTTCTTCCCATATGGTAAGGCAAAGTTGGAGAGTGGTAAGCTTTTGAAATGAAAAGAATTTGGTTGAAAAGAATTATTTTCCAAGCATGAGGGTACATTAATTTACCAGCATCTCTATGCTTATTAATTTTTTTAATTGGATTCTAAAAGACCAAAAAGCCACCTCTGACTTTGAATGTTCAGTTAAAGCCGCTGCCCCTGCATAATTTACTCACTCACATCCTTGAAGTGATGTCAGCACTCCTTGAGTGAGTGATTTACTCACTCACTCACATCCAGGACTGTGATCCTGATGAAATTATTGCAGATTTTTTGTTACTGCATTTGCTACTGTTCAGGATCAGGACTGTACCCCAAATACAAAGTTCAATTTTAATGTTCCCTTTTTAAAATACTTTCTAGGATATCCAACATTAAGTATTTCAAAGTAACTGGAAAGTAGGAAGATTATGAAGATGATAATACTTGTTATTCTTGTTTCTCAAGGCAGAACCCTTCAATTCTTTCATTGAAGATAAATATTCTTTCTTATGACCTTCCAGATTGCACCTGCCTTCAAATTGCTACAGTTAAAGCTGGTTCAATTAAAGACATTTTGCTGCCACCATGTGGCAAAATTTCCTTCTCTCACTTTCCTTTTCTGCATCCACTTGCATTGTATACTAACAATGTATACTAATCCAGTGTGTACTAACAAGTGCCAATAACATCTAATTGTAATATCACCTTTGGACCAACATGTTAAATTTTACATGTTTGGCTTCTAGTAAATTACAGTCATGCCATTAATGCACACCACTTCACACAGGCTGTATTATACAAAAGTTGGTGCTGCAATACATTTGTTAGTCTTGATGGTGCCACAAGGTTTTTTTGTTTTGAAAGCATAAATATTTTTGTTTGCTTTTTTACCCTAGGATGCCTTAGGGATGAAATTACCCAAGTTATAAAGGAAAACTCATTCCTCACACACAAGTGAGGAAAATTGTTGGTTTGTCACATTATTTGTCACGCAGTAGAGGCCTAGCGGAAGTAAATGCCACAAAGAAAGAAGGGCTCGACTAGGTCCAGGAGAGTGCCTACATGGCTGACGAATAAAGTTAGAGAGTCTGTAAAGAGCAAGGAAGCTTCCTTCTATAAATGTAAATCTTGTCCAAATGAGGAGGATAAAAAAGAACAAACTCTGGCAAAATAAATGTGATACAAGAGGCCAAGGAAGACTTTGGGGAATGCATGGCCAGTAACATAAAGGAGAATAATAAAAACTTCTTCAAATATGTTAAAAGCAGGAAACCTGCCAGAGAGGCAGTCGGCCTGCTGGACGGTGCGGAAGGGAAAGAGGAGATAAAAGGGGACATGTGAGACATACAAAATTATGCACGGGAGTGATAGAGTCGACAGAGGGATGTTCTTTTCCCTCTCTTACAACACCAGAACCAAAGGACATCCACTAAAATTGAGTTAAAACAGATAAAAGGAAATACTTTTTTACCCAGCGGGTAATTAATCTGTGGAACTCCTTGCCACAGGAGGTGGTGATGGCATCTGGCCTAGGTGCCTTTAAAAGGGGATTGAACAGATTTCTGGAGGAAAGGTCCATCATGGGCTATAGCCCATAGAGGATTGTGCAACCTCCTTACATTAGTAGTAGGCTACTTCAAAATGCCAGGTGCAAAGGAGTGGCAACAGGATGCAAGCATCTTGTTGTCTCCTGTGCTCCCTGAGGCACATGGTGGGCCACTGTGAGATACAGGAAGCTGGACTAGATGGGCCTTTGGCTTTGCCTGATCTAGCAGGGCTCTTCTTGGTTCTTATTCATATTGTTTTGGAAACTCTAAAGCCTTAAAAGCTGACCTTGAAAGAAATGTTCACAACTTTCAGCCTTCAAAACTGATTCAGATCTGGAATAGCTAACTCATATGTTTTCATATGTTCCGTTTGGCTACGTGGCAACACAAACTGGACTTGACAAAGGACAACCTATAGCCAATGATCTCAATTCATCACAGCTTGGACAGCATGATGATCAACAATGGCCACTGGGGGGCGGGGGGGCGGGAACTGACTGCAGCATAAGTAATAATGCAGTTTCATGGATACATTAGCCAATGCAATCCAACAGTTATGGCTAAGACTGGCAACTTTCTTGTCAGTGCATGTCCCTTTAGCAGCAACTCAGTCTTCAGATCTTAATCCCTTGCTAGGATTTCAATTTGTATTTATTCATTTTACAGATTGCGCTACTGTTTAAGACACAAAAGGAGACCAGACTGCTCTTTCCTATCAGGCAGGAACGCTCAGATCAGGGCACACTGGGACACATGGAGCCCGCCTCACGCACTTGAATGCCAGGGAACGTTCTGAGCATGCATCTCCTTTGTGCGCAGATTCTTTCCAAACCCTGAAGAGAACAGGCCAGTTTCTGTTCCCCAAAAGCCGTAACTGCAGATACATCACCCTGCTTCCTTTCTCCCAAGCTCTGGAATATGAACATTTTAATAAAATTGACTTGTAAACCACACCAAATGCATTAAGGCTGCAATTTCAACCATGCTTTTAGGGAATTAACCCTGCTGACATCTGTGAGGCTTACTTGCAAGTAAACGTGCACAGGACTGCAATGAAAAGGTATTTTAAAAGACAGTGTGAATTGACATATCCTGCATCCTGTAGTAACTCCTCAGAAACCACTTGGATTTTCACTGTGCATTGTTTGAAACATATGCAGCAGAGTAGCAGAAAATATCTGTCAAATACCAGCCTCCAATCTACATCAGAAATAAGAATCAGCAGCTTACTGCTCAAGCTGAAGGACATCCCTGTCATTTAGAATCACCTTGCTGACTGGGAGGAGAAGAAAAACCTGCGTTTTTAATACCATTCTGGAATTTTTAAAAACAAACAACACCACATTGTCTGTTCTTGTTTCAACAAAAGAGCCTGGAGTGCAAAATGCATTTACTGAGAGGGGGGGAGAGGGAGAGAGAGAGAGAGAACACTGCAACGTTGAAAACTGTCAACAGCAACTGCCCAGGAGAGTTCCGGTACCATTAAGGTGTTCGGGAAGGTGGCTTTGTGTAGTACAAAGAGTTCTATGGCTGGTTATTGAAGGGACTGAATCTAAATTGAGTGTGCAGACTGACGAGACAAACTCTCCTGCATGCCGGAGGCCAGACACACTTGTATTTTACAGCAGTTAAGAACTTGCTTTCGCAGGGTGTTTTATAATTAACCTTCCTCCTAGTCACTAGTGGAGAATCACTCTCTCCTAGAATGAATTAATTCTCAGTAGCCTGTGGGCTTCTGCTGCTACTAGAAAGATGAACATGCCCCCAAAACAAACAAGGCAAATTAATCATAAGGCTTTCAACTGAGTTCTCTATCTGAAAAAATGAATTTTGCATGAAGAAGTTGTCGCAAAGCCTTGTGACAGTCAAGGTGAGAGTGCACCATTTGGTCTGCTTTTTGCACTTCTCTGTGCAAAAAATGAGAGACTAGGAGAGGTTCCCAGAAAGGAAGATCAGACCAGTTTTAGAGGCAGCTCAGCTTTGATCTCATATTCTACAGCAACATAGTGTGACCACTGCTATTCCAAAGATGCCAATGAATATAGCAGCAGGATATAAATACATTAAATAATAAAATCGTAAGAGGACTTACTGTTGCTTTAAAAATCAGAGCATACAATAATCAAGGTCCTCTGCATTTTATATTATGATGTATTTGATTTGAAATTTTAACCAATATTTCCATATCTTTATACTGTACTGTATTTTTATGCTTTCTGCATATTATTTAAAAAAAGATATTAATGATGCATCTGGTTAGTCACTGAGAGAGTAAGAGATGGAATGCTCAGCTAGAGGGATCCTTGGTCTGATGCTTGATATTATCATTCACATTTGTTTTATCCTTACAGCAACCATGATGTGAGGATAGAGAACAACCTCCCTATCCAAAACACTTGACTAGTGGCCCAATCCTATCGGGCCTAGCTCCGGCACTAAGCCTATACTGCTGGCGCCAGTGTTGCAAGAGTGCCGTAAGGCAAATCTTCCAAGGGAGGTAAGGGCTTACCACTGGCACTGGGCCAATGCCAGGCCCCAGTGCAAGAGGACCCAGCACAGAGCCACCCAGGAGCATACAGCTGCTCTTATGGGGTGGGGGGAGGGTGGAACAGGGCAGGGGCAAAGTGGAGGGTGGAACCGGCCATGGCCTCCACTGCCAGATTCTATCCTGTATGCTGGGCCGCATGGCCTGACACAGAGGTTCTCAAGTCTGTGCTGGCAAAATAGACCCATCGCTGGGCCAGAGCCCTCACCTGCATTTCTGCAATTTGAAGAGATGTGCAAGGAGCATAGTCAGAGGATGCTTTTTTTATTTTTCTAATTGTGCAAAGGTGGCAGACTCGAGGCAACGTTCTGAGTCATGCTATGGCAACATCACCTATGCTCACCAAAATTCCCGTTGGGCAGACACATGTGCCTTGCCACAGCTCAAGGTTGCTGCAAAAGTGGCATAAAGTGCTGGGCCAACACAACCCAGGCTTGCCAGCACAGCATGCAGGTAAGCCGGCCACACACAGGCTGTGTTTGTCCAGCGCAAGGCCATTTCTGGGCAGGGGGGAAGTGGAACGGGGTGGGGGAGGGCAGAGGGAGGGGAAGGCAGCCCAGGGAGGGGAGAGGAGTCTGGATGCGGCAGTTAGGCTGCTGCAGGAGGCTCGGACTGGCGCCTGCCATTTTGCAGATCCGAGCAGCCATATTGGGCTGCCTGTGGCTTACTGCAGGGCAAAGGGACATTCATCCCCTTGTATTGCCCCACAGTAAGTTGCTGCTGCCTCCTAACTTGGTTAGGTTGCAGAGCAGGCCAGCTGGCCTGCCCAATTATGCTCTTACTTTACTTGATTTCCAATTATATGATTTCAGATTGGCTTGTTACGATTGTTGGCCATCTTTCCTTCTCGTCTTCAACACTTAACGGGAAAATGAGAGAATGTGTGATCAAGAATGAAATATGATCTTGCATAACTATTGAAAGGCAGAGAATCATATTAGGAATCATTTTAGACAAGAACAACATACAGGGACTGTTTTTCTTGTCCTTTCTCATGACATTGAAATTCTGCACGTGCACCTAAAAGGCATTGCAGTTCCATTCAAGCCACATGACTAACGGTGACACTATTGTAGAACTGGATGGGGTATTGCAGGCCAACTACCTCAACCCCTGCTCAATGTAGAAAGCACAGAGCTAAAGCAATCGCACCACATGGCCTCCGCATAAAGGTCCAGACTGGAAGAAACACTTCATTACCTTCAGGGGTTGCAGTAACTCAGAGTGCAACCCTACCTTCCTCCTGGGCCAAGGCCTGTTGCTTGCGTCGGCCCAGCTCTGTCACAAACGTGCCACTGTCACAAATGCGCCATGGTCACAAATGTTCGCCGACCCAGGAATGCCACGGAGAGCAGCCAGTAAGCTGCTCCCGCACTGACTGAGTTCAGCCAGCACAGAGGCTTGAGGAAGGCGGGGGTGGAATGGGGCAGAGGAGGGCAGATCTGGCAGATAGGCTAACCCCTAACCCCTGTTGCCAGGCCATGCAGACCCGATCTGGGTGCTCAGATTTGCTGCAAAAGAATAACACAGCTACCCCAGGGAGCTAGTCTGTTTTCGAAAAGAACAAGCAATGGGCACTCCTCAACTTGGATCACCTGGGCATACTGCCATCATCTCCTGTGTCTGACTGCAGATCTTCTAGCAAACCCAGGGGTTGATAATATTGCTGCCCAATTTGGACACGAGAGGAGGCCTTCTGCAGACCATGACTTGCACCAATAGTGCATTGGGGAATATACTGTAGCTCTTTATCTTCTCTTGCTAGTGCAAAACCCAGGTCTGTGCCTGGGGAAACATATTCCTCAGATTTACTCCCCCAAAATTGTTCCTAAGACGGAAAGATCACTTTTGGCAAAAGACAGGCTCCCAATATTTACTTCTGCAAAACTAATTGACAAATACTAGAATATAATATGATCATGAAATGA
Source organism: Lerista edwardsae (assembly GCA_029204185.1). Taxonomy (NCBI): domain Eukaryota; kingdom Metazoa; phylum Chordata; class Lepidosauria; order Squamata; family Scincidae; genus Lerista; species Lerista edwardsae. The sequence goes on along the minus strand of JAJKFI010034699.1, from coordinate 1,720 downwards.
GATCATTTTAAAAATGATCACAAATCAAATATGAGACTTTTAAAGCAGATGGGATCAGCACATAATTCTTTCACAACTCTAGGTGTGTAAAAATGAACAAAGTCGTATATTCAAAAAGAAGGGGTTACTTACTGAGCATTAGAAACAAAGTCACAGTTGGGTGCTGGATTTTGGACACTCCCTTCTTTTGGAGTGCCAGTCTTTAAATAACAGGATCTAATTTCCCCTAAAAAAAAAAAAAAACCCAGTCAGTTCATTACCATAATGTATTTGTCCATGCACTTAATTTTAGAACCATTCAATTTTAATTTTAGCTGTTAGGGGGACAGCATGGGTCATCTGGTCAAACCAACTACCAGCAGTAGAAATCCAGCCTCAAGTTATTCTTATAAAAGGACAGGGTTGCTCAACAGATACATATATGAAATCCAAACATGAAATTCCTTAATAAAAAAAAGTGAATGAGTGACTTTTGCTTATATCCTGTTTGTATATAATTATACTCCAGTCAAAGAAATATAGAACACATTTTTATATAGAAAAATATTCACATAGAATCAGAGTAAGAAGGTACGTACAAGGTCATCTAGTCCATCCCCCTGCCTGTAGCAGGAAATCCTTCTAGAGAATATCTAGCAGGTGTCTGTTCAGCCTCTGCTTTAAGATCTCCGATGAGGAAGAAACCACCACCTCTCTTAACAATGTGTTCCACTGTTGAACCACTCTGACCATCAAGAATTTCTTCCTGATATCCAGCCAGAACCTCCTCTCTTGCTATTTGTACCCATTTGCACCAATTTGTACCTAGTTCTACTCTCAGAGGGCATTAAGAACAAATTTGTCCCTATTTCCACTATCAGGTCTTTGAAGAACACTATCATAAACCCTTTCAACCCAGGTTAAACCTGCAGGGATGGTTCAGGCCTTTACCCCTAACTTTTCTACGTCAGCTTACCATTTTCATCTATGAAGACATGCATTGCATCCACAGACATTTCTTCTTGCACAGAAGCTTCAGGCCCACTTATGACTTGCAAGACAGAACCATCTTGCTGCGAAGTTACCCGGTAGATGATCTGTCGTTGCCTGGTGCCCTGGTGACTTGACAGAAAAAAAATGATTCAAAATTAACATGAGGATTTTTTTTCTTGTCCTCCACAAAACAAGAATAGAGAGGTTTAAATAAAAGTTTACATTAACTCTTCCCCATAAAGGCAACTAACAGTCACAGAAATGTGAAAGAAACGGTCCTTACTGTGCTGTGAACTTGGCAGGCTCCGAAACTATTGGATTAACAGCAGCAGAATCATTATTTTGCACCTCTGATTTGTCCTGTTTAGAAGAACCATGTGCACAGGCCTTTTCAGTTTCCAGTTGTCCTTCCTTTTTCTCAGCTACACAGCAATCTGAAACAAAGAAAGGAAGGCTCTCCCTGCAAGTTCTCTCTTTTTTTATAAAGCAAGAGTTTTAGGACAGTGGTTCTCAAACTGATCAGATTGGGACCCACTTTTTAAAATGGCATTTATGTGGGGACCCACCAGAAGTGATGTCATTAGCCTGGAAGTGATGTCATGGCTGGAAGTGACATCAAGCAGAAAGTGCTGTCCTTGTGCCATAATCAAATGACACTCCTGGAATACTCCTGGACACTCCTGGAATAAATACTGTTGATTGATTGATTGATTGATTGATTGATTGATTGATTGATTGATTGATTGAT
>JAJKFI010034698.1:0-25818 GCA_029204185.1 Lerista edwardsae | reverse complement strand
ATAATGAGCTTCTGGAGATCATATGTGACACCCCTGCTGTAAACCTTTCTGCATTATTCTGTAGCCCATATTGCAGCTTCTGCCTTTTCAGTTAGCACTGCTTCCGCTGAGGAGTCACTTTGTAAAGCACCTCTCAGTTGCTGAACTGCAAAACAATGCCTTAGCAGAAGCAGAGATGCCGAAGCTGCTTCCCATGTGATCACCAGGCTCGCCTAGTTCCACCAGGCTCTCCACCGTGTGATAACTAGGCTCTCATGAAAAATATGATCAAGGTTTGCAAATTTTTCTCTTCTGCCATTTGCAGCTAATGCGTTCGTAAGTGAGAAAGAAGTGATTATTTCTTATCACCTGCTTATGATCACTTCCTGATGAATGATATCACTTCTGGCCCTCAGCAGGTGCTGTGAACACTGTTTGGCCTGCTGTATGGTATGTATTTAACACCCCTGATCTAGCTAGCCAAACAAATTTGACCTCTAACATGGTCATCAAGGCACCTGGGAAAACAAAACCATTTACTTTCTTGCAAACAATTCTATCCAGCAGAACCCATGTCCCAGAGAGTCTCAACTTTAACAAGACCTTAGGCTGGGGTGAATAGGGACAGTTGCACTCCCAATGCAAAGGGAGCCATCAATTAAAAGGGGCTTCTCTCCCCACTGACCAAGTGGGGAGGGTAGTAATATTTTAAAATTTAATGTTTTTAGATGTCTGCCTAAGGCCAACCACAACAGCCAGTTTGAAAGTACACACAATCCAAGCAGCACAATGTATTTAGAAATAGCAATAAAGGTAAATGAAATCTGGGAGATACCCCAATAGAACAGAGGATGCCGACGTACAAATATCAGATCAATAAGGATTCACAGTGCAGTCCTGCAATGCTTGTGGGCTGGCACAAATCTGAATCTCTCGTGCCAGCCCAGGAGTGTTGCAAATGTGCCGTAAAGCAAGTTGGCTCCTCTTTTCAAGTTGCTAAAAATTTGCGCCATCCTCCCCACACCGGTTCCAGGACTTCAGCTGGGAAGGTGAGCCTGGCCAGGGTTGGTTGGGGGGGGATGGGGGAAGGTGGAGGAGGGCGGGCCTGTGGGTGGACCAGCCTGGGGAGGGGGTGGGTGGGCCACTCTCTGGCCCTTAGGCTGGATCCAAACTCTCACCCCCGGCCTGGTCGACCTTATACGAGGTGCTTGGAGTTGTATCAGCAATTTCACTGGTGCAGCTCTGAATTGCCCTATTGGGACTGCTGAAACGCAACAAAGGGTAAGGGGAATACTGTCCCCTTATCCTAGTTATGCTACATGCAGCCCCAACCCCGTGCTAGATAATGGGGCATGCCGGCTGTCTTCCCTATTCCAACATGGGTTAGGGTTAGGCTACCCAAGCACTAATTTGAATTTCAGCATTGGTGAATACTATGTGTTTACAACAGGATGGAGTCACGAGAGGAGGCATACGCTTGTTGCCCGGAGGAACATATTGTTGACTACAATGCAGTCCACCTTTTTATAAACCATTTTGGTTGGTGTTACCAAGTACAAAGGTTAACAATGTTCCTGTATTTTAAAAAACGTTTTAGAAGGTGAAATTGTGGCAGGTTCAGTTTGCCATAAAGGGTGAAAAAGTGACAGGTGCCAAAATTGTACGAACATGCCTCCATTTAAATGTATTTTGAATAATGTGGGTTCTTCCCCCCCCCCTTATTTACAAACTATAGAAGGGCTGAAACAAACTGCTTACCAGATCCACCAAACAGTAGCATATCTATTTGTTCCAGGACATACACACAAAAAGTGTTGATTTGTGGGAAAAGACCAAGAAGAGAAATAGCAGGAAAGCAATATAAAAATCCTGAAATTAAACATACAAAAAGAGATAGAAACATTATTGGCTCTATTCAAAGGTTTCATATGAAAAATAAGTGGGTTTTTAAAAAAAAAAATTGGGACCATTTCTGCTGTAGAGTTGGAAGCAGTCTTTAAGGCCATCAACCTTCTGCTTAAAGAAAGAAAATCTTCTCTAGAGCAGTGGTACTCAAACTTTTTAGCACTGGACCCACTTTTTAGAATCTGTCCGGACAATCTGTCCAGGACCCACCGGAAGTAATGTCATAGCCGGAAGTGCCATTATTGTGACACCAGTGCCTGCTGCTTTCCTGAGAATGCAGCAATAAATTGGGTTATTTCTTTCTCAGCCATTTTCCAAAAGCAGTGAATCAGAAAAAAAGGTGTTATTTAACACTGTGACACAAGCAAAATAACCACATAGGCCTTTCCAGTGTCCCATCTTCTCATATCTTCAAAGATGGCTCTTCTAGGTGCTACGCGACACACCTGAAATTGGCTCATGACCCACCTAGTGGGTCCTGACCTACAGTTTGAGAATCACTGCTCTAGAGCATCTCCAAAAAGTACCTGTAAAGCCTATGGTTGAAGATATCCAGGGTGGAAGACCTCACTACTTTCCTTGGTAATTTTCAATCCACTCCAATTGACAATCCAGGAATTTTTTTTCCTGATATTCAGTCAAAATCTCCCTCCCTGCGCCTATTAAATCTAATTCTACTCTCTGGGAGAGCAGAAAACAAACATAGGTCTTGTTTTCCAGACCCTTGACTATCTTCATTGCCCTTCTCTGAACCAGCTTCAGTTCAGCTATAGCCTTCTTAAAAGTATGTCACCCTGACCTGGACACAGTACTTCAGTAACAATTTCCAGTTCACAACAAGCTGTCCTTATATTTAATCCCACAGTTCTGAAAGGGAGGAGCAGGTCTCCTGGGCCACTAAATAGTGATTGCCAAGGAAGCTATGATGGGTCATGACAAGGAATGGTCTTCTTGGGTGTCCACTTACTATGCTCCATGCGGCGGCTCTAATGGCATAAAGAACCAGTTATCTATCTGTAAGCTCCTGTTATGTGTTGACTGGAGGGTTATGACAGTTCTACAAATACAAGAAAATCAGAATCCATGCCCGCTCTAATGGATCCCAGCCATTGTAGCCTTTAGGCAGAAGGAGAAGCTGCTAACACTTCCTTTGTTGCTCTAGGAATCTAGGATTTGTTTATGATCAAAACAATGACAATCTTGAGGCATTTGCAGTGTTAAATTTAACACTGCTTTCCATCTGCAAATGTCTCCGGATTGTCATTGTTTTGATCTTCTGTGTGACTCATTACAATAAAGTTTAAGAACAAATGTCCCTCTCAAGCTTTCTTTCCTGGACAGTAAAGTTCATACATATGCAGGGTACACATAAGACAAATCTTCATGCTTAAAGGCTTATTCTTCACCACAACCCCACACCTTAGAGTACAAAAATACTGTGCACTGACAAAAGTGCATTGCCCATTATCCATTTTGACTCACCCATTGCATGATCTCTAGCTGCCTGAAGTGAGCCAGGTGAGAAGATTTTCAAGCCATATACGGTATAAATAGAGGGGCTTTTATTCTTAGATCCAGCATCTAGCAACAGAATAAGGCCACACAAGATACAAAAATATACAGGCCTGCTATATATGATCACTTGGTTGTGCCCCTGAAAAAAAGCAGAGGCACAAAATAAGTATTTAATGCTGACATAATATTCTCTTATATGCACGATTGTAAAGGCTCCACAAATCTGAGAGGCACATTGACCTTAAATACTAATGAATGGCAATACATTACTGAAGAAAGCACAATGGGTAATGTCATCAAATTCAACTGAATGTCAACTGTATAAAAATTTCCACAATGTCCATTTTATTTCTATTACAAGCAACGTTAATGACCATAAAGCATTAGTACTTACTCTGAAGCAAAGTGCCATTAACAGCCTGATTCAGCTCAGCTCTGGTCTCTCGCACATTGCCTGAGAGACAGTTGCTGCAAAGGTGCAGTAAAGCACTTTGCAGCAGCCAGAATGATGGCGGCACTGTTGGGGAGGCCAGAATAGACAGGCGCTGGGCTGCCATTCTGGTTGAAGAAACCCCAAGAGCCATTTGCGAGGGTGGGTACAGCAGCAGAGGCTGAAGACGCATCCTATTCCCCCTCCTGAAAGCACGTGACAGTCCTACAGGGGGAGACTTGGATCTGCGCCAGCAATTGAGCAATTGAGCTTTAAACGGAGTAAGGGAGCAAAATGCCCCTGCTAACTGGGCAAGAGGCACTTTTCCAAGTGGTGTATGTAGCAGGGGGAGAGTAATTGTCCCTCTTCACCCCTGCGCAGTCTTTCTAGTGGCTGTTGCTGGGGATCTGCCTTTTTTTTTAGATTGTGAGCCCTTTGGGGACAGGGAGCCATTTAACTTTATTATTATTATTATTATTATTATTATTATTATTATTAGTTTCCTGTAAACCGCTTTGTGTTGAAAAGTGGTATAGAAGTACCTGTGGATTGATTCCCTTATCTCCAGATCTCAAGCTACTTCCCTGGCCCCACAGCACATAACGGTGATCGTCTTGGCATGCGCAGCCCTGTTAAAGTTGCCTGAAATGGCAGAAGATCAAGGCCACATGGGAGGAGCCTGTGCTGCAGCTCTTACCGATATCAACATTGACTGTAAGCTCAAAATGTCAGCATGCAAAGCAGCCATGGGGCAAACTCCTTCCATGGGATTTCAGACATCTGAGGGGGAGGGGGATAGCACAGTTTTATTTTATTTTTACATTTTTATATTGCTGTTCCTCCAAAGAGCTCAGGGTGGTGGGAGGTTCCTCCCCCTCTTTTTTGTCCTCTCAACAGCCTTGTGGCGTAGGTAAGGCTGCAAGACAGTGACTGGCCCAATGTCATCCAGGAAGCGTCATGGCTGAGCAGAGATTTGAACCTGGCTCTTCCAACAGCAGAACCACAACACTACCAGGTAATTAATGCTGAAAGCAGCACTGAGCCTTAGATTCTACTGCCATTTCTAGGACTGTAGAACCGCAGGGGTTATACAAACCCAGGAACAACAGACTGAATAGATTCCACCAATATCCCACTCTTCCCCAACTAGGTTTTAAATGTGGAATGCCATACATGTTGGGAATGCCAAAAAGCTAATAACGCCTTAATTTCCCTGGGGCTGTGTGTCCTTGCAGCAGCATCAAGCCACTTTGTGCATCTTCACTCTAATGTGGTGATGTGAATTACGAAGAAGTGCAATATGGCTCCCTGTTCATGCCTATCTGTTGAGCCATTCTGAATGGCATATATATTCCAATTTCCACGTACAGGTGGGACCTTTTTATCTGCAAGGGTTCGTTCCTGGAACTCTTACGGATAAAAACAAATCTGCAGGTAATTAAACCCGTGGATTTTGCCTGCCGAAATCAACAGGGCACAGCCCCCATCATATCCGGAGGGCTTTTGCACACAGCATCATTAGGGCTCAGAAAGCCCTCCGCAACAGGAGCACAGCTCCCATCGTGTGTGGGGGGGGGAAATCCCCCATTCTGAGCCCCAATGCTGCATGCAAAGGAGGGAGGGCTTTCTGAGCCTTTCCATGCAGCGTTGGCAGGACTCAGAAGGGGGGATTCCTCTCCAGAAGGCCTTTTAAGGCATTAAAAAATGCAACTTCTGATTTTCCAGGGAAACCGGAAGTTGTGGTTGTAATGCCTTTTAAGGCATTACGAGGGCTGGGGAAGCCCCTGATGAGGCATTAAAACCCCAACTTTCAGTTTCTCCAGAAAAATCAGAAGTTGCGTTTTTAACATCTAAGCAGACATTCTGAAGTACAGCTCTGGTCGCCCTTGGAGGCTTCAGGCTGAGTGCAATTTGGCTCAAGGCGGGTCCGGGAGACCCACGCTGAGCAAAATCCGCGGAATAAAAAGCTTGTATAATACAAGCTCAACCCGTATTATAAACTGTCAAACACTTTTGGTGCTCACAGCACTTTTTACAGCACAGCTTCATTCTGATGTTCTCAACCCTGCAAGATGTGTGTTCCATTTTCAGAAGACCCATATGTACCCCGGACATCTGTAGATGTTCAAGTCTGCACATAGCATACTGACAACCTGGTGTAAATTTGCGCAAACTGCATACATTTATGCAAAACGGCATGCATTGCCTGAATGAGTAACTTGCCTAAAGACATATGCAAATTGCCTAAACATGTGTAAATGGGCAAGCATGAGGCAAACCCTGGGAAATGGCAGGGTGCAAGGCAAACAAGGCTACAGCAGGGAGGGTATGTGAATTCTTTCTAAAATACATGTTCAAGCCGCAGTTGATTAGATCCACAGGTGTGGAGCCTGCAGATATGGCAAGCCCACTGTATATTAATGCAGTGTTTTTTAAAACTTCCCAAATACAGGTTTGGAGCAGAGGCAAAGTAAAGTACAGGCATGAGAAGAAAAAACTTCAGGGAAATCAAGAGGTAGTAAGACAGGCCAAGTCCAGATTTTCAGTAGTTATCAATCAATCAATCAATCAATCAATCAGAAAGTATTTGTATATACCGCTTTTCAACATGAAGTTCACAAAGTGGTTTACAGGCAAATATTAATAAAGTAAATGGCTCCCTGTCCCAAAAGGGCTCACAATCTAAAAAATGCAGACCACCACCAGCAACAGCCACTTATCAAACCAGACTTTTGCAAGGCATTTGGGGCCAGACTGATCTATTTAACCCATGCATTCAGGCATTTTCAGGTGGGAATGGGAAGGAACCCTCCTTGAATTCCTGGAAAGCTGCTGCTAGTCAGACTAGACCAACTATTTTCAATCTTTTTCATCTCATGGCACACTGAAAAAGTAGTAACGTTTTCAGGATCTGCCCATCAACTTTTTGACACTTGAAAAGGTGCTGCCAGCGGGGGGGGGGGGACATCTGCGAATGGCCCTACTAATACATGACCCTTCCCTAAATGCCCACAGCACATCTACGAACAGACCAGTGTGCCACAGCACATTGGTTTAAAAATCACTGGACTAGGCTATTGTGAGCTAAATAAACCAATGATCTTATAGTACTGTTAAGGAATGCCCAGACCACTCTTTCAGATCCAGATACCAGAATCAGAGAAATTCAAATCAATGAAGTTTTACTATATAATAGCAATTTATAGAAGCAACAAACAAAAGTGTTCCATTACAACTTATGTTACCAAACTTAAGTCCCATTATTGTTATGAGAAAACTGCTTTCATTAAAAATCATTAAGCCCTTTGCCTTTGACACAAACAGCAAATCACGCTTTGATGTTGTTATAATGCTATTTTGATTAACCCAATTTCTTCTCATTTTAACACAAATGTGCACATTATTAATGTCTGCCCGCGCAACTGATTTGATTATCACTTGCAATATTGCATGCAGCTGAACCAACGAACAAAATTCATATTTAGCACGGAGAAAATTACCTCCTTAGTAAGGTCTGAAGTATTTATTTCTTAGGAATCATTGGAAACATCGTATGTAATAATGACTGAAACTACAGCCTAATATATTCTTTAACGGCAATGCCCAGCTTGCATCAAAGCATGAAATGCCTTTTAACTCTGGTGTATCTAAGCAATTCCATGCACTTTTTCTGCAGGGAGAAGAAACTCAGTGAAATTCAAGATTAAGTTTTGGTATCAGCTACAACCATAAGTTGGAATAAACTTTGATAAACTTTATGGAATAAACTTTAATTTCATTAACGTTAATGAAATTTAAAATTCACTCATTTCCTTCCTCATTTTAAGAGAAAGTGAGAATGTTCAGTGATTCATAGCCCACCTGTGGTGAGGCAGGCAGGCCTGCACTGCTTCCTACGAAGGCTAGGAGGCAGCTGAAGCTCACCTCGGGGTAAGGAGATACTCCAGGGTAAGCCCCAGCCTTACGAAACGAAACAAAAGGCAGAGTGCCGAAGAACAGATGCTTTTGAATTATGGTGTTGGAGAAGACTCTTGAGAGTCCCCTGGACTGCAAGGAGATCCAATCGGTCAATCCTCCAGGAAGTCAAGCCTGATTGCTCCCTGGAAGGACAAATCCTGAAGCTGAAGCTCAAGTACTTTGGCCACCTCACGAGAAGAGAGGACTCTTTAGAAAAGATCCTCATGCTGGGAAAGATTGAAGGCAAAAGGAGAAGGGGGCGGCAGAGGATGAGATGGTTAGACAGTGTCACCGAAGCGATGAATTGGGCAAACTCCGGAAGCTGGTGGAGGACAGGGAGGCCTGGCGTGCTGTGGTCCATGGGGTCGCGAAGAGTCGGACACGACTTAGCGACTGAACAACAAGTCCCGGCCCTATGGGGCTGCGTGGATCCAAGTGGCCCAGATTGGGGACAGGGGTCAGGATCTGGAGTCATCAGCACTCCGCTCCTTCCCCAGGCTGGCCTGCCCACAGAGCTGCCTGCTCTCCATCCTCCCCCAGCCCCATTCCGCCATGCTATATATGCTCACTACGACAGACCAAAGAATTAATCAAAATAGAAATAAAACAATTTACCCCAAACATGGAAGCAACCAACGCCATTAAAATGCAGAAAAGAATTTAATTAATAATCTTCAATCTATTTCTGGAGTAATTGAAGGAAGAACTAAACCGGAGTAAGTAGTTTCAGGATTAAATACACCTTTCACAAACCCAGTGCTGCTGTTCATTAGTTCCTTGGTTCTCAAACTCCTTGGGGGTTTGAGAAGCAAGGAACGTGCTTGCAGGGACAAGGGGAAGGCAGTAACACAATCCCTAGATTCGCACAGCTGCAGGGGGCCAATTGGGTTTTTAAAAAAACTTACCTTGATCCAGCACCAGCCTCCGGGGAGCCCCACAGAGCCCTCAACAGGGCTCCTCAAGCATCAGTTTCTGTAAAAAACATGATTGGAAACCACTTCTGGTTTTGCAACTGAACCCCTTCCCCCACCCCACCAAGGCTGCCTGCATCTTCCCAAAGGCTGGTACCGGCTGCACATATGTTTTAAAAGCTCCAATCAGCCCCAACTGTGCCACAATCCTGGGGATTATGTTGCTGCCTACCCCCCACTTCTTAAGGGGCCAGAGGCAGACTTCTCAGCCTGGGGCATCTTTCCAGTTTGAGAAACTCTGCATTGGTTCACAAAGAATATAGTTTGTAAAATCTTTATATGTAAAACTGGAAATGAATTAATGAGAGATAATACGTTCTCAGCCTCCTGTGCAGCAGGAGACCTAACTAATTCATAAGCCATAGAATGTAGGATAGTTTATAAGTACCTAGGTACCATAATGAGACCTTGTATTGTGGAGGAACCAAACAATACATTGGACCTGGTTTAAAGCATGTAACTCTGAGTGACTATAAATCAAAACAGAATAAATCAAAGTAGCAACCAAGTGAATTCTCAACTGAAATATTTCTCATCTTAAAGTACTTCTGGCCTGGATGCGAGTTTTCAGAACTAACAACGTAGGAAGGTAAAATCTGGCACACTGGCAGCACAAGCCTATGATGCCTACTCAGAGTCAAGCCCCACTGATTTAAATGTAACTTACGCCCAGGTAAGTGTATACAAGATTACTACCTAAGCTAATTTTTAAGAGATAGAGAAATTTTCCTCTATAGCAGTGGTTCTCAACCTGGGGGTCGCGACCACCCTTTCAAAGGGGTCGCCACATCACCTCTACCCCGCTCCGCGGCGCCCCTATCAGAGCTTGTCTTTTACAGCTTGAGCCTCGAGCGCTCAGTTGCTGCAGCCACTGATGCTAACGCTCCTCTCCACAGCGCGCGGCGAGCTCCGGAGGGAACAGACTGACGAGAAGGGTGGGGGCGAGGGCATGCGGGGGATGTTCCTTTCCCAAGCGCGCCTGGCCCTGGGGAGCGCGCGCCAGTGCCTGCAGCCTGATGGGAGCCGGCTGAGGCTGGTGGCGCTCTCGGTGCCTGGCTCGGCACGGCAGCGGGTCCTTCTCCCTCCTTCTTCTTCCCTCCCCACCCACCGCTGGTTGCTCTCCGCCTTCTCCCTTCCCTGCTGCTGCTTTGCCAGGCAAGCCAGCCTCTCTCTCGGTCTTTACTATCGGGTCAGCGCGGAGGAGAGCGAGTGTGCGAGCCAGACAGACACATCCCCACCTCGCTCCCGCCTCCTGCTCCAGCACAGACGGCCCTCCCTCCCCTCCATCCAGTTACTGTACAACTAGTACACACACACACACACACACACACACACACACACACACACACACAGGCTACCAGCATCCTTGCTCCTGCTGCTGCTGCTGCTGCATTTGCCATGGCCAGCAGCTCCCACCGCACACGCAGCTAGAGAACTCACAGGGGAAGCGGGCACCCACCCGCCCTTCCTCCCTTCCCTCCCCTCCCTCCCCCCTGCCATCCTCCTCACTCTCCACCTAGTCAGCCGGGGTAGCGCGGTGGCCACCCCCACCCGCCCTCGGGAGCCTCTACCCCCGCCTCCCTTCCCCCCTCCCCCACTGCCGCCGCGAGCGCGAGGCCCCCGCTTCCCCCCCCCACGGCAATGTCCAAGGGCTTGAAGACGATATATTGACGGGGTGGGTGGTGGGGGTCAGGGCCTCCCCCTCCGCAGCAAGCGAACACAGAGTGTACTTGAAGGCAACTGCCTCTGAGCATGTGCCACCAATTTCCTCCTGCAGGCTGCAACTGCAGCTTTTCCTTGGGACTCAGGACTCGGGCTACAAACCTGTGCACACTGACTTGGAAGTCAGCTCAATTGCAGTTAGTGGCTTCTGCTGCTCCCCCATGGGAGCCCAGGTCTACCCACCAGAAGCAGCCCCAGGTAGACCTGGGCTCCACTCAAGGGAGCCCAGGTCTACCCATTAGAAACGACTGCAGGTAGACCTGGGCTCCCTTCGAGGGAGCCCAGGTCTACCCATTAGAAACGGCCACGGGTAGACCTGGGCTCCCTTCGAGGGAGCCCAGGTCTATTTGCGGCTGGTCCCAATGGGTAGACCTGGGTTCCAGAGGCCAGATCTACCCGCACAATGTTATGAAAATAGCTATGAAAATAATTTTATGGTTGGGGGTCCCAATAGGCTGTCATAATAAAAAGTGGGTCCCGGTGGAAAAAAGGTTGAGAACCACTGTTCTATAGAGTCTTTGAGCAGCTGTATATATATTGTGGAGACAAAGAGAGAATGAATAACTTCACAAATAATCTTTCTACATATCGAGTTAACATCGGAATCAGTGGCTCATACATTGAAGCCTTGGGCAGAGGAATAATTTCTAGATGCACATCTAGCTGACACCATCAACCCACAAGAAGAGAAGAGGTGTGCAAGTCGCCAAGTCTGCCTTCAGGAATTGCAAAAGGCAAATGTGCAAGTCATTTGCACATTCCCTTTCAAGTGTTTCTGGGTAACATCTGAAGCCACATTTGTTCCTGCAATTAGCAGAGCCTATGTGTCTCAGCTTGACACTACATAATAAACACTCACACAAAAAATATATACCATGCCTATCAACTATTGATTCCTTAATTATGCCTTCCATTTGTCCTGTTTTGATGTTCATGATAAAACGATAACTCAGACATAAATACAAAATTACAAAGAAAAGATTCAATTAACAATGAGAAGGCATATGTCATATGTAATCCAGCTGCTGTCTGCTTCCCCCTCCCAATAATCACTTGGTACCGTACGTCAACAATAGCAAATTAAAAATAAAATCTTTAGGTGAAATTTTAGTTGACCTGTGCTACGATGCTAGGAAGATGACTTACTCCAATTATTTTGAAAAATGAATGGAGCCACCTGACAAACAATGTCAATGATAAGAAGCCTTTATATAACTGCTGAAACTTACATGTATAGGTGAGGCAGGGTCAGGCTGAACACTCTAAAAACAAGACAAAAGGTAATCACATTAGCAAGGAGTTTGCATCCAAGATCCAAAATGGACAGGAAATCTATATAGGCATGCTGTACTCTTCTTTTCTTACCTTTAGAAGGGAATATTGGCAGCTTGCCATAATAAGACAGAATAGGAAGACCCAGATATCCTTACAAAAGCCTTGGTTCATAATTAGAAACCCAAAAAACGAAACGAATACAACAAGTAGAATTGACAAAACATTCTCCTTGATATCTTCTGTCCTGTAAAAATAAAACAGAGGTTTGTGTTCTACAGAAGTGCAACCGTAAGTACACCAGTGCTAACAGGAAATGAATTCAATTGATCTTAAATCCATAACTGTGCAACCACTACCCACTGGAGTTCATTGCGCCCCATTTTTTTTATGCTGTTGTACGCCCCTCAGCCAAATCCCCTTGTATGATATGTTCTGATGAATACACTGTATGAGCTGGTCCACTTAGGTCTGTGGTTCACAACCGTTTTTGCACCGGGATCCCTTCTTTAGATACGACAACCTATCAGGACCCCACTAAGATCTAGGAAATGATGTCATTAAGCTGGAAGTGAAGTCATTGGTTTTAATAAATCACAGTTTTTGAAAGTCAAAAGAACTCCACATCCTCTTTAGAATGTTCTGAATGCTTTGTATATAAATGATGTTTGAGTTTTGAGTTCAGTGATTGATTCAGAATGAGAACAACATTGCACAATGCATTGTGGCTTCTCTATGCCATTGTTGATCAAGGTGGTAAAGCCAAATTTTAGATAGTCTTCAGAGTATTTACATATGCACACACCAAGACTAGCCCAGAGAAGGCTAATTTCGCCAGCAGCCACAAGCATTGAGGAAGTGGCAGCTGAATGGAGAAGCCAGCATATCCATAAGCCAAAATGAAGCTTCGAAGATGGTGGTGCCACAAGCTCTTTGTAATCCTCTAAAAATCGATTCACAATGGAGGTCTTGACCTCCAGGTTGGGAGCCACTGACTTAGGTGAACAGAAACAGCTTTGTGGATGGAAGAGCAGTTGTGTCCCTGGCCCATGTGCTGCCCAGGGTCAGGACCACAGACGGCCGCCCCCCACTCACCTGAAGCCTCCAGAGCATTGTGCAACAGCCACAGACCCGCCAAAAGCATTCTGAAGCCTTCGGAAGGCCTTTAAACATGACTTCTGGTTTTCGTTGAAAAAACGGAAGTAACAGACCTATGGAGCCTGCAGACACCTTGCACAGCCTGTCTGACCCTTCGGAGGGCGGGCGGCAGAAGTTCACAGGGCCCTTCCACTCTGGTGCCTGGGATCATATGGCCCCCTGGACCCCCTCCCCCCAAATCAGGTACACCTCTGTGAAAAAGCTATTTGAGCATACTGGAGCTCCTACAGCTGCAAAAGTCTACCAGGTCAAAGCAGCAGTCAGAGCACTACAGACCGAGTCATATTCACAAGATCAATGAATATGACTAGAACTGGTAGAAGACGACTCATTAGTCATAGTGAGTCTACCACAAACCTCATTGAAATCTCATTGCCCTTTCTCCTGAAATGCCATTTATTTGTTCAATAGGGAGCTGCACCAATCCAGTGTTAAAGATTAAAAAAGAAAATTTACCTATCAAGCAGTGCCAGCAATGCCAGACGATCATACCATATTTTTATCCATTTTCCAGGAAACACAATAAATCTGTAAAATTGTCTGTTAATTTTTCTTTGTACTGAAGAACACGAAGAATCCTCGAGGTCTTCACTAAGATGCTTTAAAATAAAACCAACAGATGAACAGAACGGTGTGTTGTTTCCATAACAATGTACTGCCTAAGAACAGTTCCATACCTTTGCCTGTTTATAGTTTGCACAACAGAAAAGCTACATTAAGAACCTTTCTTGTATGTTTTATGTTGCCATTGTGAACACAGAGCCCAATCCTGTGGGCGCGTATCGCTGGCACGGCTGCTCAGCACTGGCTCCAGATGTTGTAAACATGCTTGCAGCATTGGCCAGAAGTAAGACCTGCTGAGGCAGGGGGAGTCAGCGGCTGGGTGGCGGGGAGAGGTGGAGTGGGGGTGGGACTCAGTGGTGGCAGCCCAGCACGGAGGCTCTCAAGTCTAGGCCAGCAAAATACCGCGTGCCTCCACAGGAATAATTCCAAAAGCTATTCTCTATAGAAGCAAGGATTGTGCAGAGTCTGCCAATTCGCCAAGCAGGAAACAAAAACGACACAAGATGCACCAATATTTCAATATACCATAGGTTATCAGCGTTTCACGCTTACATGTTTCAACTTAACACAGCCCTTCATCAGGAAATAAACTGAAAGATAAATGAATATATGAAGAATGTTAACGCATAGTCGGCATGATCTAGAATATCAGCATCATTTGGATGTGTGGAAGGAGAAAACTCATTCCTGTACTCTGCAGGGTCTTTGGTGCCTAGTACAAAAGTAGTATACTGTAGAAGTAGTATGTACAAGTAGTATACTGAAATAATGGTGACTTGTGCAGATCAATATTTAGAGTTAGAAACTTATAAGTGTTAAGTTTCTAGTACTTAACGCTAGAGTAAACGAGTACTCTAGATCCATGCATAAATCAAAAGAAGCTGTTATTTTTAAAAAAGGTTCCACTACGGACTATGCTTATATCATGTGTTCCTGAAAAGGGTTAGGGGTTGAAGTATTACACTATACCCGTGGGGTTTCCGAAAGGGTTCTCCGGGCCACCATCAGTAAGAGCTGTTGCTGCAATGCACTTGGCCCATGATCACCAGAAGATGCTTCTTGGCTCTCTGAGGTAGTTGTACTAGAGGAGCTGTAATGTGTTTCACTATACACAAGAGAAAAAGCAGTAGAATTAATTGAGCAAGTACTTTATTAATGCATTATGACTGGGAGGCTTTAGGGACTGATTGTAAAAGATCAGGCACTTCCTAGCAGACTGGATGAAAAGAAAACCTTTCTGTTAATAGTTTTTTTTTTACAAAATACTTGCAGCTTGCCAAAGGATTCTCAACCCTATCTCCAATCGCTCTCCTATCCATGAGGCAAGTCATTTTAGCATTTCTAGTTTTGCAACCAAAAAAACTGAAACCGCTACTGGTAACTGAAAAAATAGTTGCATTATTTGCTCAATATCTGAAAACTGGGTTTAGAACGAACAAGGAATTTCAGATGCCCAGCACAGCTTTTAAGTGAGTGTGTGTGTGTGTGTGGGTGGGTGGGTGGTAGTGAGTGAGTGAGGGCATGCATTCAGCTAACAGAGTGACAGTAGCAAAACTACAACCCAAAAATCAGGACTAAGCTTTGTACTGTCCTGGACAACTGCCCATTTTTTTTAAATATTTGCAAATACATTTTTCTTCAAAGTTATGTCCGCATGAAATCCACTAATTCTATCAGGCAGGCACTACTAGGGTCTCCCCCCCCTCCCTCCCTCCCTCCCTCCCTCCCTCCCTCCCCCTTCCCCTCCCCCTCTCAGCAAACAACCAGGTTCACTGAGGAATGACTATCATCCAAAAGGATCTGTTCTCCATATTTGGTTTGGACCGCTCTGTTATGTCTCACTTTCACTACTAATTCCAATTCACAGTACCTTTGGTACATACTTAGTTTCTAAGGCAACTACATGCAAAGGACAACTGTGAAGCGTCTTTTCTTCAGGTATCATTGCATGCACACATATGCCTGGACCAATGCTGAGTGCTGGTGCGCACACACACTAGTTTTGCCATACAAAATACATGCTGTGATGGAAACTCTCTGCAGCAAAGCATCTTTGAGAAGATGTCTCAATATTCTGAGTTGGATAAGACTTTTACCAAGTCATGATGCTACTTTCTTCATGGGTAGTCCTAGTGACCCCAGGAGAGCTCACCTGCTCTGTCTGGGCTATGAGAGCATGTGATGCTTTGGTGATTGGGCGTAAAACCTTTAACAGCAATATGCATCTGGTAGCCAGAAGTGAATTATTTTTGTAAGCAGTTGTGGGTGCTTCATTACAGCAGGGATGAGCTATATTTTCTCTGCATTCGCTGTTATTTGACTCAATTGTCAAATTGACCCCATCCCCCATCTTCCTTCTTCCCCTTCTGACTTATCCAAATACCCTTCAAACGTTCTCCCCAACTCTAAATGCTGTAATTTTCACAGAATTAAAAAATGCATACTATTTTGGAGGACAACCATCACACAACCACTGAACACTAAAAAGAGGACTGCACATTTTGTTTCTGTTTTTTCAAAAAACGTATGAAATATATACACAGATTTTTAAAAGTAAAAAAATTATGCAGAGTCTTGAAGAAGAGTCTCAGTAGCATAGTCTGCAGAATCCAATATGTAATACAGGTCGAGTATTCCTTCTCCAGACTGCTTGGGACAGGAAGGTGTCCAGATTTCGGATTTGTCTGGATTTTGGAATAATGGCATAAATATAATGAGAAATGCTTCCTTGTGCTCTTTTCACGATTACCCATAAGGGTCTCTGCTGGCCTCTTTGACGTTTTTCAACAATGGCACACACCACAGAATAGAACTTACAGCCTGTACATGCGAATGAACACCAGACCTTTCTACAAAAAGTTTTTTTTAAACTTGGGCAAAGATGTCTGGATTTCCCGATAATCTATCCATAATCAAGATCTATCACAGTAAACTAGACCACATCAGCAATGGAATTAATGATGATTTTGAAACATAGATTAGTAAGTAAAAAAATCTATTTGCTAAGCATGTTACGTATGGCATGAGAACATACCTATAAGGGTATATAGTGCCCTCTACTGATACTGGAGAAGTTAATTTGTTTACAGTGAGCTTTTGTTCACAGCTTAATTTGATAGGAGATGAAATTTGGCATAACTATTGCATACAGGTATTTCATGCATGTCCATGATCAAAATCCAGAAATTCCTCTTCTTCAGGGAACATTACTTGATCAGACCCAATGAGCCTTAGCTCAGACAGCAATCAAATCACTGCTCAAGTGTATAAATTGTCAGTTAAGGCAAAAGCATTGAGAGCCTAAAATACTGAAAACAGCAATCTGCCCAAAACACTCAAGCTGGGAAACAAGTTCCTGAAGCTTAGTCCAGGTCATTTTGACCATGAGCAGGCATGAAGCTCACATTTATATGCGCATTCCTGGTTTTTCCCCCCTCCTTCATGGAGAGAAAATGAGACGCTTCTGCTTCCAATGTGTATCAAACCACAGTTTCCCAATGTATCTACATATGGCAAATTGCGGTCTGTGCAAACCATAGTCTGTTTTTGCACCAGAATAATGGGGGGGGGGGACTACAGGTTGCCACAACTATAGTTTGATGCAAACCACAAGGAAAATGTTTTAATCATCAGTCCAAAGCTTAAAATTTGATGTTACGTTTGAACCAGAAAGTTGACTATAGCATTTTTCATTTTAAGGATGCAAAAGGCATTAGTAGAGATGGACAAACTATTGAAACCCCATTGAAAACTCAAAACTTCTGGATTTGCTTGGAAGGTTTTCAACATTGGAAAGAACTGGGTAGTTAACCAAGCCAATCAGGAATAACTCTCCCTTCTTCCTGCCAACCCGACACCGTCTCCTTACCCATTTCAGTGGCAGCAGAACAGCAACAGCAGAATACTCATGTGGGGAGAGGGGAAGGTGTTGCTTTCTGCTTGCATTGTGATGCGTTCCAGAAAGGACAGCAGTTGCCATTGTCAATAGGACCAAAATATAGGTGCAATCCAAGGTGCCTGTTGGGCCAATGCATGTACCTTGCCTTGGCCCAAGGCTGTCACAAATGTGCCGTAAAGCACGTCTGTGCCAGGTGAACAGGCGCTGGGCTGACGCAAGCACTTCCCAGGCGCACCCGCGGAGGTAGCCGGGAAGCCGCTCCTGCACCGGCAGAGTTCGGCCAGAGCAGGGGCTTTTCTGGGCAGGGGGGAAGGCAGGAGGAGTAGAAGTGGGGCAGGGAGTTCTGGCAGGCAGGATGGCCCCATCCCCAGCCCACGTGGCCCCAATTCAGGCCACTACAGGAGGCTTGGACTTGTGCCTGCAATTTTGCAGGTGCAGATCCGAGCAGCCCTACTGGGCTGCCTGTGGCCTACCATGGGGAAAGGCCTACCAATGGCCTACCATTGCTCCGCGCTAAGCTGCTGCAGCCTGCTAACTTGGTTAGGGTGCGGCGCAGGTCAACCAACCTGCCTTCTCTTGCCCAAGTTAGAATAGTGCTCTAAATAACGGTTACTTTCTTCCTTCTTTTCTTCTGCTTTTAACTAGTGGCAGAGAGACAGGCAGAAGGGAAAAATAAGCACCTTCCCCTTCTTCCCATATGGTAAGGCAAAGTTGGAGAGTGGTAAGCTTTTGAAATGAAAAGAATTTGGTTGAAAAGAATTATTTTCCAAGCATGAGGGTACATTAATTTACCAGCATCTCTATGCTTATTAATTTTTTTAATTGGATTCTAAAAGACCAAAAAGCCACCTCTGACTTTGAATGTTCAGTTAAAGCCGCTGCCCCTGCATAATTTACTCACTCACATCCTTGAAGTGATGTCAGCACTCCTTGAGTGAGTGATTTACTCACTCACTCACATCCAGGACTGTGATCCTGATGAAATTATTGCAGATTTTTTGTTACTGCATTTGCTACTGTTCAGGATCAGGACTGTACCCCAAATACAAAGTTCAATTTTAATGTTCCCTTTTTAAAATACTTTCTAGGATATCCAACATTAAGTATTTCAAAGTAACTGGAAAGTAGGAAGATTATGAAGATGATAATACTTGTTATTCTTGTTTCTCAAGGCAGAACCCTTCAATTCTTTCATTGAAGATAAATATTCTTTCTTATGACCTTCCAGATTGCACCTGCCTTCAAATTGCTACAGTTAAAGCTGGTTCAATTAAAGACATTTTGCTGCCACCATGTGGCAAAATTTCCTTCTCTCACTTTCCTTTTCTGCATCCACTTGCATTGTATACTAACAATGTATACTAATCCAGTGTGTACTAACAAGTGCCAATAACATCTAATTGTAATATCACCTTTGGACCAACATGTTAAATTTTACATGTTTGGCTTCTAGTAAATTACAGTCATGCCATTAATGCACACCACTTCACACAGGCTGTATTATACAAAAGTTGGTGCTGCAATACATTTGTTAGTCTTGATGGTGCCACAAGGTTTTTTTGTTTTGAAAGCATAAATATTTTTGTTTGCTTTTTTACCCTAGGATGCCTTAGGGATGAAATTACCCAAGTTATAAAGGAAAACTCATTCCTCACACACAAGTGAGGAAAATTGTTGGTTTGTCACATTATTTGTCACGCAGTAGAGGCCTAGCGGAAGTAAATGCCACAAAGAAAGAAGGGCTCGACTAGGTCCAGGAGAGTGCCTACATGGCTGACGAATAAAGTTAGAGAGTCTGTAAAGAGCAAGGAAGCTTCCTTCTATAAATGTAAATCTTGTCCAAATGAGGAGGATAAAAAAGAACAAACTCTGGCAAAATAAATGTGATACAAGAGGCCAAGGAAGACTTTGGGGAATGCATGGCCAGTAACATAAAGGAGAATAATAAAAACTTCTTCAAATATGTTAAAAGCAGGAAACCTGCCAGAGAGGCAGTCGGCCTGCTGGACGGTGCGGAAGGGAAAGAGGAGATAAAAGGGGACATGTGAGACATACAAAATTATGCACGGGAGTGATAGAGTCGACAGAGGGATGTTCTTTTCCCTCTCTTACAACACCAGAACCAAAGGACATCCACTAAAATTGAGTTAAAACAGATAAAAGGAAATACTTTTTTACCCAGCGGGTAATTAATCTGTGGAACTCCTTGCCACAGGAGGTGGTGATGGCATCTGGCCTAGGTGCCTTTAAAAGGGGATTGAACAGATTTCTGGAGGAAAGGTCCATCATGGGCTATAGCCCATAGAGGATTGTGCAACCTCCTTACATTAGTAGTAGGCTACTTCAAAATGCCAGGTGCAAAGGAGTGGCAACAGGATGCAAGCATCTTGTTGTCTCCTGTGCTCCCTGAGGCACATGGTGGGCCACTGTGAGATACAGGAAGCTGGACTAGATGGGCCTTTGGCTTTGCCTGATCTAGCAGGGCTCTTCTTGGTTCTTATTCATATTGTTTTGGAAACTCTAAAGCCTTAAAAGCTGACCTTGAAAGAAATGTTCACAACTTTCAGCCTTCAAAACTGATTCAGATCTGGAATAGCTAACTCATATGTTTTCATATGTTCCGTTTGGCTACGTGGCAACACAAACTGGACTTGACAAAGGACAACCTATAGCCAATGATCTCAATTCATCACAGCTTGGACAGCATGATGATCAACAATGGCCACTGGGGGGCGGGGGGGCGGGAACTGACTGCAGCATAAGTAATAATGCAGTTTCATGGATACATTAGCCAATGCAATCCAACAGTTATGGCTAAGACTGGCAACTTTCTTGTCAGTGCATGTCCCTTTAGCAGCAACTCAGTCTTCAGATCTTAATCCCTTGCTAGGATTTCAATTTGTATTTATTCATTTTACAGATTGCGCTACTGTTTAAGACACAAAAGGAGACCAGACTGCTCTTTCCTATCAGGCAGGAACGCTCAGATCAGGGCACACTGGGACACATGGAGCCCGCCTCACGCACTTGAATGCCAGGGAACGTTCTGAGCATGCATCTCCTTTGTGCGCAGATTCTTTCCAAACCCTGAAGAGAACAGGCCAGTTTCTGTTCCCCAAAAGCCGTAACTGCAGATACATCACCCTGCTTCCTTTCTCCCAAGCTCTGGAATATGAACATTTTAATAAAATTGACTTGTAAACCACACCAAATGCATTAAGGCTGCAATTTCAACCATGCTTTTAGGGAATTAACCCTGCTGACATCTGTGAGGCTTACTTGCAAGTAAACGTGCACAGGACTGCAATGAAAAGGTATTTTAAAAGACAGTGTGAATTGACATATCCTGCATCCTGTAGTAACTCCTCAGAAACCACTTGGATTTTCACTGTGCATTGTTTGAAACATATGCAGCAGAGTAGCAGAAAATATCTGTCAAATACCAGCCTCCAATCTACATCAGAAATAAGAATCAGCAGCTTACTGCTCAAGCTGAAGGACATCCCTGTCATTTAGAATCACCTTGCTGACTGGGAGGAGAAGAAAAACCTGCGTTTTTAATACCATTCTGGAATTTTTAAAAACAAACAACACCACATTGTCTGTTCTTGTTTCAACAAAAGAGCCTGGAGTGCAAAATGCATTTACTGAGAGGGGGGGAGAGGGAGAGAGAGAGAGAGAACACTGCAACGTTGAAAACTGTCAACAGCAACTGCCCAGGAGAGTTCCGGTACCATTAAGGTGTTCGGGAAGGTGGCTTTGTGTAGTACAAAGAGTTCTATGGCTGGTTATTGAAGGGACTGAATCTAAATTGAGTGTGCAGACTGACGAGACAAACTCTCCTGCATGCCGGAGGCCAGACACACTTGTATTTTACAGCAGTTAAGAACTTGCTTTCGCAGGGTGTTTTATAATTAACCTTCCTCCTAGTCACTAGTGGAGAATCACTCTCTCCTAGAATGAATTAATTCTCAGTAGCCTGTGGGCTTCTGCTGCTACTAGAAAGATGAACATGCCCCCAAAACAAACAAGGCAAATTAATCATAAGGCTTTCAACTGAGTTCTCTATCTGAAAAAATGAATTTTGCATGAAGAAGTTGTCGCAAAGCCTTGTGACAGTCAAGGTGAGAGTGCACCATTTGGTCTGCTTTTTGCACTTCTCTGTGCAAAAAATGAGAGACTAGGAGAGGTTCCCAGAAAGGAAGATCAGACCAGTTTTAGAGGCAGCTCAGCTTTGATCTCATATTCTACAGCAACATAGTGTGACCACTGCTATTCCAAAGATGCCAATGAATATAGCAGCAGGATATAAATACATTAAATAATAAAATCGTAAGAGGACTTACTGTTGCTTTAAAAATCAGAGCATACAATAATCAAGGTCCTCTGCATTTTATATTATGATGTATTTGATTTGAAATTTTAACCAATATTTCCATATCTTTATACTGTACTGTATTTTTATGCTTTCTGCATATTATTTAAAAAAAGATATTAATGATGCATCTGGTTAGTCACTGAGAGAGTAAGAGATGGAATGCTCAGCTAGAGGGATCCTTGGTCTGATGCTTGATATTATCATTCACATTTGTTTTATCCTTACAGCAACCATGATGTGAGGATAGAGAACAACCTCCCTATCCAAAACACTTGACTAGTGGCCCAATCCTATCGGGCCTAGCTCCGGCACTAAGCCTATACTGCTGGCGCCAGTGTTGCAAGAGTGCCGTAAGGCAAATCTTCCAAGGGAGGTAAGGGCTTACCACTGGCACTGGGCCAATGCCAGGCCCCAGTGCAAGAGGACCCAGCACAGAGCCACCCAGGAGCATACAGCTGCTCTTATGGGGTGGGGGGCGGGTGGAACAGGGCAGGGGCAAAGTGGAGGGTGGAACCGGCCATGGCCTCCACTGCCAGATTCTATCCTGTATGCTGGGCCGCATGGCCTGACACAGAGGTTCTCAAGTCTGTGCTGGCAAAATAGACCCATCGCTGGGCCAGAGCCCTCACCTGCATTTCTGCAATTTGAAGAGATGTGCAAGGAGCATAGTCAGAGGATGCTTTTTTTATTTTTCTAATTGTGCAAAGGTGGCAGACTCGAGGCAACGTTCTGAGTCATGCTATGGCAACATCACCTATGCTCACCAAAATTCCCGTTGGGCAGACACATGTGCCTTGCCACAGCTCAAGGTTGCTGCAAAAGTGGCATAAAGTGCTGGGCCAACACAACCCAGGCTTGCCAGCACAGCATGCAGGTAAGCCGGCCACACACAGGCTGTGTTTGTCCAGCGCAAGGCCATTTCTGGGCAGGGGGGAAGTGGAACGGGGTGGGGGAGGGCAGAGGGAGGGGAAGGCAGCCCAGGGAGGGGAGAGGAGTCTGGATGCGGCAGTTAGGCTGCTGCAGGAGGCTCGGACTGGCGCCTGCCATTTTGCAGATCCGAGCAGCCATATTGGGCTGCCTGTGGCTTACTGCAGGGCAAAGGGACATTCATCCCCTTGTATTGCCCCACAGTAAGTTGCTGCTGCCTCCTAACTTGGTTAGGTTGCAGAGCAGGCCAGCTGGCCTGCCCAATTATGCTCTTACTTTACTTGATTTCCAATTATATGATTTCAGATTGGCTTGTTACGATTGTTGGCCATCTTTCCTTCTCGTCTTCAACACTTAACGGGAAAATGAGAGAATGTGTGATCAAGAATGAAATATGATCTTGCATAACTATTGAAAGGCAGAGAATCATATTAGGAATCATTTTAGACAAGAACAACATACAGGGACTGTTTTTCTTGTCCTTTCTCATGACATTGAAATTCTGCACGTGCACCTAAAAGGCATTGCAGTTCCATTCAAGCCACATGACTAACGGTGACACTATTGTAGAACTGGATGGGGTATTGCAGGCCAACTACCTCAACCCCTGCTCAATGTAGAAAGCACAGAGCTAAAGCAATCGCACCACATGGCCTCCGCATAAAGGTCCAGACTGGAAGAAACACTTCATTACCTTCAGGGGTTGCAGTAACTCAGAGTGCAACCCTACCTTCCTCCTGGGCCAAGGCCTGTTGCTTGCGTCGGCCCAGCTCTGTCACAAACGTGCCACTGTCACAAATGCGCCATGGTCACAAATGTTCGCCGACCCAGGAATGCCACGGAGAGCAGCCAGTAAGCTGCTCCCGCACTGACTGAGTTCAGCCAGCACAGAGGCTTGAGGAAGGCGGGGGTGGAATGGGGCAGAGGAGGGCAGATCTGGCAGATAGGCTAACCCCTAACCCCTGTTGCCAGGCCATGCAGACCCGATCTGGGTGCTCAGATTTGCTGCAAAAGAATAACACAGCTACCCCAGGGAGCTAGTCTGTTTTCGAAAAGAACAAGCAATGGGCACTCCTCAACTTGGATCACCTGGGCATACTGCCATCATCTCCTGTGTCTGACTGCAGATCTTCTAGCAAACCCAGGGGTTGATAATATTGCTGCCCAATTTGGACACGAGAGGAGGCCTTCTGCAGACCATGACTTGCACCAATAGTGCATTGGGGAATATACTGTAGCTCTTTATCTTCTCTTGCTAGTGCAAAACCCAGGTCTGTGCCTGGGGAAACATATTCCTCAGATTTACTCCCCCAAAATTGTTCCTAAGACGGAAAGATCACTTTTGGCAAAAGACAGGCTCCCAATATTTACTTCTGCAAAACTAATTGACAAATACTAGAATATAATATGATCATGAAATGAGATCATTTTAAAAATGATCACAAATCAAATATGAGACTTTTAAAGCAGATGGGATCAGCACATAATTCTTTCACAACTCTAGGTGTGTAAAAATGAACAAAGTCGTATATTCAAAAAGAAGGGGTTACTTACTGAGCATTAGAAACAAAGTCACAGTTGGGTGCTGGATTTTGGACACTCCCTTCTTTTGGAGTGCCAGTCTTTAAATAACAGGATCTAATTTCCCCTAAAAAAAAAAAAAAACCCAGTCAGTTCATTACCATAATGTATTTGTCCATGCACTTAATTTTAGAACCATTCAATTTTAATTTTAGCTGTTAGGGGGACAGCATGGGTCATCTGGTCAAACCAACTACCAGCAGTAGAAATCCAGCCTCAAGTTATTCTTATAAAAGGACAGGGTTGCTCAACAGATACATATATGAAATCCAAACATGAAATTCCTTAATAAAAAAAAGTGAATGAGTGACTTTTGCTTATATCCTGTTTGTATATAATTATACTCCAGTCAAAGAAATATAGAACACATTTTTATATAGAAAAATATTCACATAGAATCAGAGTAAGAAGGTACGTACAAGGTCATCTAGTCCATCCCCCTGCCTGTAGCAGGAAATCCTTCTAGAGAATATCTAGCAGGTGTCTGTTCAGCCTCTGCTTTAAGATCTCCGATGAGGAAGAAACCACCACCTCTCTTAACAATGTGTTCCACTGTTGAACCACTCTGACCATCAAGAATTTCTTCCTGATATCCAGCCAGAACCTCCTCTCTTGCTATTTGTACCCATTTGCACCAATTTGTACCTAGTTCTACTCTCAGAGGGCATTAAGAACAAATTTGTCCCTATTTCCACTATCAGGTCTTTGAAGAACACTATCATAAACCCTTTCAACCCAGGTTAAACCTGCAGGGATGGTTCAGGCCTTTACCCCTAACTTTTCTACGTCAGCTTACCATTTTCATCTATGAAGACATGCATTGCATCCACAGACATTTCTTCTTGCACAGAAGCTTCAGGCCCACTTATGACTTGCAAGACAGAACCATCTTGCTGCGAAGTTACCCGGTAGATGATCTGTCGTTGCCTGGTGCCCTGGTGACTTGACAAGAAAAAAAATCCTCATGTTAATTTTGAATCATTTTTTTTCTGTCCTCCACAAAACAAGAATAGAGAGGTTTAAATAAAAGTTTACATTAACTCTTCCCCATAAAGGCAACTAACAGTCACAGAAATGTGAAAGAAACGGTCCTTACTGTGCTGTGAACTTGGCAGGCTCCGAAACTATTGGATTAACAGCAGCAGAATCATTATTTTGCACCTCTGATTTGTCCTGTTTAGAAGAACCATGTGCACAGGCCTTTTCAGTTTCCAGTTGTCCTTCCTTTTTCTCAGCTACACAGCAATCTGAAACAAAGAAAGGAAGGCTCTCCCTGCAAGTTCTCTCTTTTTTTATAAAGCAAGAGTTTTAGGACAGTGGTTCTCAAACTGATCAGATTGGGACCCACTTTTTAAAATGGCATTTATGTGGGGACCCACCAGAAGTGATGTCATTAGCCTGGAAGTGATGTCATGGCTGGAAGTGACATCAAGCAGAAAGTGCTGTCCTTGTGCCATAATCAAATGACACTCCTGGAATACTCCTGGACACTCCTGGAATAAATACTGTTGATTGATTGATTGATTGATTGATTGATTGATTGATTGATTGATTGATTGAT
>JAJKFI010034697.1:0-44022 GCA_029204185.1 Lerista edwardsae | reverse complement strand
GATTGATTGATTGATTGATTGATTGATTGATTGATTGATTGATTGATATGAATTCTTGCCCAACCATTCTTGCAGCAATTGCCCAACCATGAAACATCCCTGACAGAAAGCAAGATTAGGACAAAATATAATGTAAAAGCATTGAAATAAAAATTTTAAAAAAACTCAAAAATTCAAACTGTTAACGCTCACAAAACGGTCCACAGTTTGAGAAACACTGTTTTAGGAGAATCTCTCACAGAGAGAGAGAGAGAGAGAGAGAGAGAGAGAGAGAGACAGACAGACAGACAGACAGACAGACAGACAGACAGACAGACAACACGCCCAACTGAGGATTACACTTCACACACCTGACGAAAGATTATGCCAAACTAAATATACAAGTCTGTTAAATGTTCCTCAAACAATGTTGTGTTTTCATTATAAAGGAGACCTGCCGTACTTTTATATATTAAACATACCTTATTCATTCTTTTCTGCTCCCTTCTCTCAAGGCTCTCAGCAAGAGAAGTAGGAGGAAATGTAAATGTAAAGGAGCTTCTCACATGGTACTCCTATGTCTATCTCCACAAACTCATCCTGCCCATTGAATCCAAGAGTAACACACTCCGATTGGCACTAGGTCTTCATTATAGCAGCTTCAGGCACGACATCAGGGTTGAGGGAACGTGAAGTTCAGCGGCCATGTGCTTCCTGCTATTCTGCATGTCCATAACATTTGAATTATGATTTTCTCACCTTCCCTCCCAAGAGATGCGCACACACTTGCAGCAGGAATAGCTTGCACATCTCCTAGGGGGAAAGTAATTAAAGTTCTACTTTGAATTGATATGCAAAGGAATAAGAAGCGCAAGGCACTTACGGCTTCTGCACTCACCGCATGTGTCACATCTATAGCCCATCTCCATTTAGGAAGCGAAATTATTTTCAATGGCTCTCTCTTTTCAAAGCTAAATGGCCATTGCCTCTTTCCTGGCCCGCCTATCCTTATGGCACCTGAAAAAATCTCCCCAAACACAAACTCGCCTGCACTAGGTCTGAAGTTAGGACAC
The DNA here is from genome assembly GCA_029204185.1 of Lerista edwardsae. Taxonomy (NCBI): domain Eukaryota; kingdom Metazoa; phylum Chordata; class Lepidosauria; order Squamata; family Scincidae; genus Lerista; species Lerista edwardsae. Next base: position 42,970 of record JAJKFI010034697.1, on the reverse strand, counting down.
TTGCATCACAAACTGCTGAATCAACAGCATGCAACCGCAGGCTCATCTGCAGCCATCTCCAACCAGCTGCTCATCTGCACAGCTACTGTCAAATATATCTGATTCTTCTTAGATTATAGGGAACAGTTTCTTAGATTTTGATTGCCCGCAGGGGGAACAGCAAGGTGTCTTTGTTGCTGGGCTATGCAGAGACTTCCTTTACCTCAGAATGCCAGATGCTGGAGAGTGGCAATGAGATGCAGGTATCTAGTAGCCTTGCGTGCTCCCTGAGTCAGCTGGTGGGCCACTGTGAGATGTAGGAAGCTGGACTAGATTGGCCTTTAGCCTAATCCAGTGGGACTTTTCTTATGTTCCTTGAATCACTAATGGAGAAAAATGGATAACTGCTGATGATCTAGCACAGGTGGGACGATCACAGATCTGTCTTGTCCCTTACACTGGGCTTTATGCCTATGCTACTGTACTTGCACAAAGGAGAATAGGATTGGAGCATCAATTTTATATCAGACAGAATAGTGTTTTTTCTCAGTATGATAATTTAGAGTGTTCAACGTTATATGCAACAGCATGCGGTAACCCAAACATTTTCTGTTTTAAAAAGTTATATATTATTTTTATTCCTTGCCATATTGGGTATAACCAGATGTTCTGGCTTATGTGACAACCACTCTATAGACCTATGCATGCCTACGCAGAAGTAAGTCCCATTATGTTCAATGGGACTTACTCCCAGGAAAGTGTGTTTAGGATTGCACCCTTAATGCATTCAGGTGCCTAGACAGATGTCATGCACCCAGGAGATGGAATAATTTTGAAATCGTGCATCATACCTGCAGCTACCCCCTTATCTTTTCTGGTGTCTGGTTTGCAGTCAGATACTGTAGCCTTTGAGGTATTAATGGATTCCAGCAGCGAGACAAATTCCAAGAAATTAGATTCATTTGGTATCTGTCCTTCTTTAGCTTCCAGGTCAGATTTAGACGTTGGTAAAAGTTTTTCTTTGTCGCTTACTGTCTCTGTCGAGTTCTTACTTAAAAAGACATCTGTCCCACTGTCCACACTGAGCACACGAGCATGTCTCTTCTCATAAGCCGCTTTACAGGATGGGAGACCCAAATTCTGTTGTCCTTCTCTGGAATGTGACTTTGTAATGGCCATATTCCCAGAAGCATTTTCTGGACAATTACTTATTTCAGCATGATTGCTTGTTGGATTATCACCATGTTCCTTTATGAGATTGTCTTGTTCACCAGATTCATAGCCAGAACATTGGTTGGATGACGCATCTACATTTAAATTGTCTGGCGTTTGTAAACTTTCACTTGCTTCTTGATAAGCATGACCTCCACTATCATCAGACAGTTCAAAAGTAATCACAGGGATTCTTATCTGTTCATTATTGCTTTGTTTACTGTGTTGCTCCACCATGGCAACTCCAGAGTCTGGATTGGAGCTGGATTTGTCAGTGCCGAACATTTTCAGATGGAGTGACCCTTCTAGATCAGTGGTTGAGTTCTGGGTACTACTCATAGTTATAACTATCTTTATGGGTTCGTGTAGTGTCAGTGGATCTCCAGGGAGAGAACTGTCAACAAGGGCAACAGCTACCTCACTCTCAGAATCATCAAGATGTACTTTCATGTCATCAATATAAGAACTTTCTACAGGTACGTCATTTCCCTTGGCTGCCACTGTATGACACTGTGGACAACTACTAGTAATGCTGTCTTGAGTAGACGTATCTAGTAATTTCTCTTTCTTGAAACACTTGGGATTGCTCAAATGCTCTGAAAGGATGATTGAATTATCACTGCTCCAAGGCTCAAAGGAAATGCCAGTTTTTAGAATGTCATATTGTGACAAAGAAAGATTTGGCAATTTTTTCACCATACTTTTATCAAGGAGAGTATCTTCTATGCCACAATGGCCAGATGGTTGCATTTTCTCTTCCTTTTCACTGGTTGCGCTACTGATTAGAGTCTCCATCGCACTTGGCTTGGCCACAATTGCTGATGTGGTAGCGTTTGACATAAGTGCCATAGAAGCAGACAAAATATCTGCTTTGACACACGGTGAGGTAGATGAAAGTGGCGGGGCAGGCGAGTCATCCAGAACCATTACTCCTAACAAGGATAGACACAAAGATAAAAGTTCAGACAAATGAAACATGAAGTCCTGTCATCAGATGCATTTCAGAGAACTCTGCATTAAATTTCCCAAGAAAATCAATGGGACAGTGCCTAGTGCATTTAAATATGGAGCATTTAAGAGTCATACCTTTCAGTCGGATATAGACACAACTACATTCCTTTTGACAGCACAACATTCTTGCATTTTTATTCTCTTTTTGTATGCAATATGAAGTTGAAGGAAAGCATTATAGAATACTAATATTTCGGAGAATATTAAATTCTCCATAAAAGAATTAAAGGAGAATTAAAGGAGAATTAAAGAGTCTTAAAAGTTGCTTTGGAGAACCATGGAGGGGACTATAAGAACAAAAGAGGCTAGAAGGCAGAGCGTATGGAAAAGAACACACACAAAAAAACAGTTACAGATTTGATAATTTCCTATGCAGTGATTTTGCATGGTAAAGACATTAACTGCCTTCGAGTGCAAAGTGAGGACCCACCTGGTGAATAATTTGTCCTCCACTTGCAGCCTCTAATGTAACAAGAGGAGGACAGTAAGAAGAACCCAGTTCTTACTAGGAAGGCCATAGTGATCCGAGATGCATACACTATAGTGTGTGTTTAAGAAGTGATGCTATCATGCAGGGCCAGCCAAAGACCACCAGGCACCTGAGGTGGCATGCCTAATGGTGGGGGAAGAAAGGTAACGGGCAGTGCAATCCAAAAGGACTGTAGGGCTGATGCATGTGTGCTGCATCGGCCCACGCTGTTGTGAAAAGCTATCAGGAAAGTGCGAGTTGTGCTGGACCGACACTGGCAGCAGTGTCAGCCCCATCACGCCGAAGACGGGCGCAGGTAAACTGCCCCTGTGCTAGCTGAGTTCAGCCAGCATGGGGGCTTTTCTGGGTGGGGGGAAGGCAGGGGCGGAATGAGGCAGGGGGAGGGTAGAAGGAGTGTGATCTTTTGGGCGGGGGTTGGATGCGGTCATTAGGCCACATCCAAACCCTTGTCCTGGGCTGCCCCAATTCGGGCCACCACCGCATGCTTGGAAGTACACCTGCTAAACTGCAGGCGCAGATCCAAGCAGCCCCAGTGGGGCAGCTGGCATCTACCCCAGGGTAAGTCAAAAGTCCCCTTGCCCCACTGAGGCTCCAAAGCAGTCCCAACTAGCATTCGATACGGCACAGGCCTCTTTCATCTGAGTCAAGCAAACGCATTTGTTATTTACGTTTTTGTTTATGTGCGCTACGGCGTAGAATCATGCTGGCCACCATGATCGGACAAAAACGCCGGCTCACAGGCTTTGAAACGGAGATGAGCACCGCCCCCTACAGTCGGTCACGACTAGACCATTCGGTCGTGGGGAAACCTTTACCTTTACCTTACTTTATAAATAGGTGGAACACTTTGTGAAACGTGGTTTTCCTTTCTTTAAGCAATGTAATTATAGTAAGAAAAATGATCCACAGGGTACCTTTCAGATCTTCAATAGTTTCTTGTGCTGGCAGTTCCTAAAATGAAGCACATGCATAATGCAATCAACAGACTCTCTTACAACATTGTAGAACTTATCCAAAGCATAGCGAAGACACCCCATTAAAATTAGGGAGGCACAAGCATTCACTTGCTTGGCCTGAAAGAGCTAGAAAATTGCACACGTTTCCAACGAACATATGTAAATCCTGCGGTTTTTGTGATTTTGAGCAACTATAATTGATTGCGGAGCTCCCAAAAGTGCACAAGTTTCATTGTCTCCTTCCCTCCCAAGATAACTCAGAAGTTTGTCTTGGGATGGGATGGGAGGAGGCAGCAGAGCCAGCAAAGCTCAGGCATTCCAGGCTACTTCTGCCTCTGCGTCCCCTTACCTAAAGCACCCAGTAACTTATTTTGGGGAAGTCAAAGGTACTAGCAACTCTGTTGACGGCAACATGGGGCAGTCAGGCCCCAGTGGCTCATCATTGTGTCTACAGATCCTAGCAGCCCTGCAGAGTAAGGATGCTTTGCTTGCACTTCCAGCCAGGAAACTTGTAGTCCCAATGCAATGTAGTCCCCCAACAGGGGAAAGAAGCTCCCCTGGGACTTGGGACTAACCATTGCATCCAGTACCTTCCCCTGACCCAAGCAAGATACTGGGTGCCTTCGAACAGGGAGAAAGGAAGATGCCCTGGAGGTACCTGCAGAATTGAAGCAATTGCTCATGCATGATCAAGACTGTTGGATTTCTTATGAGCAGGATCGGGCAATCAGAAGAGCTGGATATTGTTGAGCTCCCCTGATGAATTTCTCGCCACATCTTCAAAATTATCCAAATTTCATAATGGAAAATGATTGCATATTTTTATGGATCTTTTCAAGTATTTTTATGAGCGTTATTTTCACATTTACCTCTGAAGCTATGAATATTAAGAGTGCCACCAAAAACAGCAGCCCAATTCCACCACACACACACCCCTGGGAACGCAGGGTAGAATGAGATAACACCAAGTTTCCCCACCTCTGCTGTATTTCTTTGGGTGCTGCTGGCAAGGGCAGGGAAATTTGCTATGCAGTGACATCACATGCCTTTAAGGCATGAAGAATGCCTTTAAGGTATGAGGACACATAATATGCTATTACTACGCCTATTTTGCTTTATAAACAGCTATGTAAACAACACTGAAATATCGTTCCTGGAAAAAAAGGTTTACTAACCAGTAATCCTGAAGAGTGATGAGAGAGTATTGCCTGTACTTTGACACTGCTATGGATGGTTGGTGTTGAACCATTACGCTTGATCTCTTCAACTATACTACTGTCCCCTATGTTATTGCTGTTCAATAAATTAAGAACAAAGAGGTCAATTATGGTTATTTTTTACAATCACTAATTCCAATCCAAACATGCAGATGCAGAGCCTTGTCGGCGGCCTTATTGATCAGTTAGCTGTTCTCCCATTCCTAAAAGCTACCCAGTACAATTAATAGTTTCCTATCAGAGGGAGAAACAACATTTGCAGCACCCACTTACAGACATGATTCTTATCCAAAGCAATGCAAACATCTCTTTCCATATATGCATGCATCCTAACCAGGGCAGATGACACCAAAAATTGCTTGTTGGATTATCACCATGTTCCTTTATGAGATTGTCTTGTTCACTAGATTCATAGCCTGAACATTGGTTGGATGACACATCTACATTTAAATTGTCTGGCGTTCATTAGGAAAAAAAAAACCTACCTAAGATTTATATGCCGAACTGCATTGTCTCTTTTAGCTTCTTTATTTTGGTTCCCTTCTCTCCAAGAAACTTTTTGCTGAATTACTTCTCCTTTGTCAAACATAAGATGCAGGCGATAACTGATCACCTTGATTATTGTGAAAAATAATGTCACAGAACTACAATAAATGAATGCTGTGATGGTATTGGGAGGGAATGCCTAGAAACGAAAATAAATAAGGAGTTAATGCAATGACATCTTACCAAAAGAAAGTGTCATCTGTTTATAGTGTGACAATTTTAATTTAAGAACATAAGAACATAAGAAGAGCCCTGCTGGATCAGGCCAAAGGCCCATCTAGTCCAGCTTCCTGTATCTCACAGCGGCCCACCAGGTGCCCCAGGGAGGCATGAGAAAACAAGATGCTTGCATCCTGTTGCCACTCCCTTGCATCCAGTATTCTGAAGTAGCCCACCACCAATGTAAGGAGGTTGCACAATCCATCATTGCCTATAGCCCACAATGGACCTTTCCTCCAGAAATCCGTCTAATCCCCTCTTAAAGGCATCCAGACCAGATTCCATCACCACCTCTTGTGGCAAAGAGTTCCACAGATTAACTACCCACTGGGTTAAAAAGTACTTCCTTTTATCTGTTTTAACTCTCCCAACCCTCAGTTTTAGCGGATGCCCCCTGGTTCTGGTGTTTTGAGAGAGGGAAAAGAACATCCTTTTATCGACTCTATCCCTTCTGTGCATAATTTTAACAATATTTCTAACAATATAATTTCTAACAATATTGACCATTACTGATACTGATGCTATCTCAATACCTAGAAATTATAATAGTACTAATATGTTCATAAAACCTTTTCAGAGTACTTGAAATATACCAACACAGCCATTTTTACAACAATTCTGTATGCTAGCATTATTATACTTCCAATATACATAGGGAGACAGCGATCATGTTTGCCTCGCTGCAACATCATGGCCAAGTTGAAAGATGAAGAACGGAGTCTTCTTCAAAGTGTGTACGTATGTGTGTAAAATGTATACATCTTAAATATCTCTTTTTAAAAATATCAATATCATCACTACTTTAGGCATGTCCAGTAAAATTTTCCATGACTCTTCCATCTTATGAAACTCTTTGGAGTATAGGGGCTAAGGGGGAGAACATCTCCCTATTCCCTAAAGATTCTCTCTTGCAAATGACCCCATCTCCAAAATAATGTAACCTATAAAACGTGGATTTGAAGACCTCGTGATTGCTATGCAAACAAATTTTAGCCTGCCATAGCAGCTGAAATTCTTCAGACTCTTAAAAAAAAACCCAACAACACTCTATCAAGATGTGGATACTGCACAACTGTTATATAAACTACAGACAGATTTAAACTACAGATAGATTAACTACCTGGGTTTGATTTACGATATGCTTTTCTAAAATGAGAACATGCTAATTTGGACTTGATTCAGTTTGGGCCCAAACTAGCTTCTTCTAAGCTTGAGTCCATTCTGAGCTCCAGATTTCATCAGACTCCTGATAATGTTACTAGGAATAGTATGAAGCCTAGAGGCTTTTCCACCTCAGTCTTGGCCCCATGAGTCCACTTTGCCTGCTCCTCCATTCCCTAAAACTTGTAGCAGTGATAAGGAAGATAAGGCTCTAGAACACTGCAGGAAGAACAGCATCCCTTGCTACATTTTACCAGAGGTCTTCTTGCCTACAAAGCTGTTGGGGCTACAGAGAGTGTATTTCAGTAGCTGAGGTGGAGGCAAGAGAAACTGGTGCCAAATCCAAGAGGTCCCTAAACTTAGGCTCATAACAAGCCCAAAGTCTCCTAACTCGGCAGGTTCATACTTCAAAGTCCCTCAATTCTGTGTTTCTACAGCATCATTATTTGAAATCAGGATTTACTAGTTTTCTATGCTAATATTACACCCTGAACAGTATGTTTATCTCACATAAATAGGATCAAGTTCCGCTTAATCTTCTTTGCAGTGCCAGAGATGACTGCATTAAGATTACTAAAACACGCATAGTTATTCCCGTCAACAGGCCTTAAACCACAATTCTATGCTCTTCTGCTCAGAAGTTCCATTGAGGGCCAAATCCTTTCCAGCACTAATGTACCCCCAAGATAAGGTGACAAAAGTTCCCTAGTCTTCAGGAGGCCTCAGTGACTGCTCCCACCATCATAGGATGCCGCGCATACCCCACTGGCGCAGCTGCATCAGTGCTGGTAAGTTGGATAGGACCCGAGTCTACGCACAGATACTGTGTGTTTAGGATTGCACCTTTAATATACTTAAACTTTTATGCTGTTCTGCAGGAGGCATTTAAGTAAAGAAAAACTCCTCAGTATCACCAATAAAGCATTGGCACAGCATCTCTCTGTGCCAGTAATAATGGTCACCAATTTAGCTAAATATGTCATGGGCGTAGAATTGTCAAATGTTAACTTCACCCCAGCACAGTGTCTTTCTCGTGGCTGTTGCTGGTGGTGTTCTCCATTCTTTTAGATTGTGAGCCCTTTTGGGACAGGGAGCCATTTAACATTAATGTTATTATTTGCCTGTAAACCGCTTTGTGAACTTTATGTTGAAAAGCGGTATATAAATAGTAGTGATTGATTGATTGATTAACTTTACTGATTTATGTTAACAAAGAAACACAATTAACAACATGAGCCTGTCATCATGAGCCAAGACATCTGAAGATGACAGTGATGACAGATGACATTTTCCTAACAGTGATGATGATGATTTTATTTGCATTTTATCTGTGTTTATCATGGAGTCTGTGTCTCCACGTATGTTGTGATCACATTGTTCTCTCAAAACTAAAATCTTGTGAATGATATAAGTCAAAAACAAAAATTTTGATTCCTGTCAAAAACAAAAAAAGTACCGGTTTTGGCTGGACTGCACCACAGAATAATAAAAGTTTAAGCACTCGGCACCTCCAGAACTGAAAGGTTGCTGGATATGTTAATTTTCTGGATATTAGAATATTATACTGGTATATAACACACACACCATTGATACCTCCCTACCAAAAAAAACAAACTCCCTCTCTGCTATTTGTAACATGTCTTATGGCCAAGTCCTAACATTATTTTCTTAAAACCAAGTCCCAGAACTTATATCATTCACAAGATTTTAGTTTTGAGAGAACAATGTGATCACAACATAAGTGGAGACAATGCTCCATGATAAACACAGATAAAATGCAAATAAAATAATCATCACTGTTAGGAAAATGCTAGTTACAGTTCTGCTAGAAGACCCCCCTCTTGCCTCTCTTCATCTTCACAGCTCTGCCTTCCCCTCATCCTGTGACCCGGTCTGCCTGTTGCACCTCTCCAAGGGTCTCCTCGTTTTGCCACAGCCCCCAAGCCCTATTCACATTCCGGGCCCAAGGGTGGGGTATTGTGTGTGTCCCCTTCCCCAGAACCAAGGCCTACCTCTCACTCTTCTTTCTCCACCTCTTCCCACCCCAGGCTGGCCTTCCTCCCATGAACCCTCCCCAGTGGGTGACTGGGCTTCCGTTCTCACCAGGTGGAGTGCCATGGGCAGCAGCAGCAAGAAAAGCCACAGATAGAGGTGGCAGCTGTTCGTGAATTTGCTTTGCTCCGGGTCGTGGTACCAGCCCCCGGTCAGCGCTGCCCACACTCCCTGCCGGAGCAGTTGCACCGCCTGAGATCCCATCGCTTCCCGCCGCGGTCGTCGCCTCTCGCTCACTCTTCCCGTCGCTGCTTCATGCGGTGGCTGCTAAGATGCTTCTTGGAGCCGGACGCCGGGACCTCCATGCCGGATGCTCGAAGGAGTTTCCCATCGTGCTCCGGGGCACCCAGTATCCCAGCCGTTTCTCCTGCGACCGCAACGCTGAGAAGAAAAGGCGGAGCGTCACTCGGCTCCACCCCCAATTTTCGCTAAAGGCCTTTCTTGTTCGTTTGCAAGGTGCGCCTTGAGGTACCGACAAATCGTGCCTACGGCGTGCTGAAACTATGCTAGCGCCACGCGACGCTTCGTTGTTTCTGCTGCAATGGACTAAAACGCCTTACCCTCTGGAAGTCCTTCGTTTTCACTCTTTCATTCTCCTTCGCTGGCGCTCTCGCGATCAACGTTTTATCTCTCTTATCGCGTTCATGGATTGCATTCTGTTGTTGTTGCCATTACATGGACCACAGCACGCCGGGCCTCCCTGCCCTCCACTAGCTTCCGGAGTTCGCCCAATTTCATGTTCATTGCTTCTTGCATTCTGTAAATCGCCCCAAATCTTCAAAATCGCTTGCCCATCTTTACATTTATGTGCCGATCTTTCTCAGACTGCAATCCTATTCACACTTACCTGGGAGTAAACCCCATTGACTATAGTGCAGCTTACCTCTGAGTAGACATGCATAGGATTGGGCTTTCAGATTCCAAACAGCACGTCATTCCAGATCAGGCTGCAATCCTATACACACTTACCTGGGAGTAAGTCCCACTGAATGTCTTCTGAGTAGACATGCATAGGCTTGCATTCGGTCATTCAGTCATCTCATCCTTCCATAATGAATGTGTCAGCGCAATCCTATACATGTCCTCTCAGAAGTAAATCACATTATAGTCAATGGGGCTTACTCCCAGGTAAGTGTGGATAGGATTGCAGCCTCAGACACTCAGTGCTGCATAAGCTTACTAAGGTTAACATATTATTAACATTAGTACTATTTAGAATTTTAGCCTGCCTTTGTCGCAAGCCTTCATATTTTTTAAGTACCTAATCCTTGGTCAGAAGGTGTTCATTATGCTACTGGGGGAAGAGCAAAAGACTAGTAGCTCCAGAAAGAGTACTAGTAGCTCCAGAAAGAATGAAGTACCTGAGCCAAAACTGGAAGGAAGCTCAGCTGTGGATGTGTCTGGAAGTGAAAGGAAAGTACGATGCTGCAAAGAAATTGGGTAAACTCCAGAAGCTAGTTAAGTGGAGGACAGGGAGGCCTGATGTGCTGTGGTCCATGGGGTTGCAAAGAGTCAGACACGACTTAGCGACTGAACAACAACAACAAGAATCCTTGGTTGCACTCACAACAATCCAGTAAATACTAGCAGTGCAATCCTAAGCATGTGTACCTGAAAATAGGGTATATTGCGTTCAGTGGGGTTTACTTCCAGGAGAGTGTGTATAGCAGCGGTTCTCAAACGTTTTAGCACGGGGACCCACTTTTTAGAATAACAATGTGCCCAGGACCCACCGGACATGATGTCATGGCCGGAAGTGCCGTCATTGTGATGCCAAAACCTGCTGCTTTCCTGAGAATGTAGCAAAACGTTGGATTATTTCTCAGCCATTTTCCAATAGGAAAATGAATCAGAAAGAAAAAAGCCTATTTACGTTTACACAAGCAAAACAACCACCCACACCTCCCTCTTTCCAGCATCCCCTCTTCCCATATTTTCAATATGGGTGCCCTAGGTGCTTCGTGACCCACCTGAAATTGGCTCATGGCCAATTTGGGAACCACTGGTGTATAGGATTGCAGCCTAACGGGGACACTTGAGCATTCCAATGCACATGGAAAATATTGTACAGTACTGTAGTTTCATTAGATCAAGCTCAGTGTGACTTTGCATTTTACAATATATCCATTAGGGGGAGTAATGGGCAATCTTTTCTGAACACTCCTATAACAGTCTGAGGTAAAAGAAAGGAAGGGTTGTTTTAGTAGTTCTGTAGTTTCACCACACAACTTTCACTACCATTGCTAATATTAATATTTTAAAATACGATATGCAAGTAATTTCACTCTTTGCTTTTGCATGTGTGCTGAACTGAACTCACATCAGATAAGAATACATATATATTGGCCCAGTGTACGGTCTTAGCTGGGACTTTTAAAAAATCCCAATTCCAGCTGATTTCATCTTGGAAGTAGAATTAGTTGCTGCTGAAGAAGCTGAGAAGACTCTGTCCTACAGGTACCCACTCAATGCTAGCCGGCTCCCTGTTAGTCTTACCCTGCAAGTCTTTGTAAGAAGTGGCTGAAACTGGAAACCCCACAATAACAATATCTTAAAAGATAACTGAACCTGGCAGCATTCAATTAGAAGATTTTTGCTGTGGTTGGCAGGAGGTCTCTGTTCCTAGCTAAGATACTCATTTGCGTAGATCTCGGCTCCAAAGAATATAAACGCTAAGCAAAACCATTTTTGGTAAGGCTAGTATCTCTACATGGAAACAGGAACAGCCATGCTTGCATGTTATGTACCTACCAAACACCAGTCCTAACTGATAAACTAGCTTAATTCATTAGATCAAGCCAAGATTTTCTTCAAAGTATGTCTAAATCCTGTTCTCACAACATTGACCAGAAAAGGTACACTTTCCTAAAGCACGTTTGGACTACTGGGAGGATGGCTCACATCTGTGTGCTGGCCTCTCTGACTCCGACAGTGGTCCAAACATACTTTATGGGGGCCCTTGTGCTGGCCAAACTTTGCTGGCTTAGCTTATGCAGTTTAGGATTGTACCCCCACTGAACACAGTGGAGGTTACTTCTGTAAGCATAAAATTTGTATTCTAATTTTATGCATACTTATGCATACAATTTTATGCATACGTATTCTAGAACTGAGTCCCACTTAACACACTGGGGGTGCAATCCTAACCTGGAATCACACATGCCAGCACAGGAGTGTTGCAAATGCACCGTAAAGCATGTTTGTACCACTCTTGGAATCAGGGAAGCTGGCGCACGGACGTGCGCCATCCTCCCTGACTATAAGAGTATTGCAAACATGTTTTATGGCATGTTTGCAACACTCCTGGGCCGGCACAAGTCAGGTTAGGATTGCACCCTGGGAATTACTTTCAGTTCAACATGCCTAGTATTGAATTGTAAGATTTTAAAAATGTGCCTGTGGAAACAGCATCTCAACAAGTAATGCATTCAAATATTTCCAGAGGCTGCAAAGCAGGGAAGGAATAAGGAGCATGTCATATGAGACCGAAAGTGATTCTAGATCCTAATCTACATTTCTGGTTCATTATTCACTTCTGAGCTGGGATGTGGAGGGATGATGGTATGAAACTGAGATTTTTCTTTCCAATTTTACATCCTCCTGACAAGGTCTGGCCCATTGGAAACAATGGCACCAACAACTGTGCCCTATAAAGTGCCCCAGAGCATGTCTAACCCAAAGCTTTGCAAAAAAAGGGCTCTCAGGCATGGCATTCCCAAACCTTTTCTTGTTTCATCTGCATAAGAAACCGCCTAAGGAACACCACAGCACCCCATGGTAACTGCTGGACCACACCCAGAGGCAGATCTAAGGGAGGGCAAAGCTCTAAGTGTTGCAAGAAGCCTTACCCTGTCATGTAAATCCCGCCTCTCCCTTGCTGCTGTAGCCAGTAAGCAACGCCAAGATGTTGCTGTTCCCTATGAGGATTGGCTAGAACAGTGCAGGAGAGAAGTGATTTCCACTGCAAGGTAAGGCAAAACTTAGAGATTTCCCCTCCCTTAGATCTGCCTCTGACCACACCATCTCATGTGTCTTATGTCAGTGGGATATTATTCTTGTTGAGGCATCCAAATAGTTTGTCAAACACAACTCAGTATGGCACAAAGGGAGTACAAACATGGTGTCCCCATGATGAATCCCACTGATTTACCCGCATAACAATCCTAAGCAGGTTTACTCAGAAGTCCCACTGGGGGTATAATAATCATTATTATTTACATATCACAGTTTAGGGTCAAATTCTACCCAACTTACCAGAGCTGGTGCAGCCATGCCAGTGGGGCATGCACTGCATCCTCCAGTAGGGAGGCAGTCATGGAGGCCTCCTCCAGGTAAAGGGGGGAATTTCCCCCCCCCTTTCCTCAGGGCTGCATTGCAGCTGCATCAGCACTGGAAAGTTGGATAGGATTGGGCCCTAAATTATTTAATGATTTACATATCACCTCTCTCTCTCTCTCTCTCTCTCTCTCTCTCTCTCGCTCGCTCGCTCACTCTCTGCTTTTTACAAAGTATTAGAGGACCTGAGCTCACAGTATAAAAGCTACACAAGGAAGGCAGATCTAAGCTCACCGTATAAAAGCTACACAAAAACTTGAAGGTGACCTTGAAATGAGGAAACAAATCAGGGCAGTGACCAAGAGAGACAGGATTGTAATCATGGGGGACTTCAATTATTCTCATATCGACTGAGTCAACTGCTGCTCTGGTCAAGAAAGAGAGACCAGATTCCTTGACGAGCTGAATGACTGTGCCTTAGAGCAACTAGTCATGGAGCCGACCAGAGGACAGGCGACTCTGGATTTAATATTGTGTGGTACTCGGGACCTAGTTAGGGATGTAAGTGTTACTGAGCCATTGGTTACTGAGCAGTGACCATGCTGCGATTGGTTTTGCCATGCATGTCCAGGAAAGAGTGCAGAGCAAATCTGACACAAGAACCCTTGACTTTCGAAGGGCAGATTTCCCTCAGTTGAGGAGGCTAAGGAAGAAATTGAAAGGGAAGGTAAAAAGAGTCCAATCCCTCCAGGCTGCATGGAGGCTGTTTAAAATAACAGTAGTAGAGGCCCAGCGGAAGTGTATACCGCAAAGAAAGAAGGGTTCGACAAGGTCCAGGAGGGTGCCTGCATGGCTGACAAAGTTAGAGAAGCTGTAAGAGCAAGGAAGCTTCTTTCTGTAAATGGAAGTCTTGCCCCAGTGAGGAGAATAAAAAAGAACATAAACTCTGGCAAAAGACAAGTAAGAAGGTGATACGGGAGGCCAAGAAAGTGTTTGAGGAACGCATGGCTAGCAACATAAAGGGGAATAATAAAAGCTTCTTCAAATATGTTAGAAGCAGGAAACCTGCCAGAGAGGCGATTGGCCCTCTGGATGGTGGGGGAGGGAAAAAGGAGATAAAAGGGGACTTGGAGATAGCAGAGAAATTAAATGAATTCTTTGCATCCGTCTTCACAGCAGAAGACCTTGGGCAGATATTGTAGCCCGAACAGCCCTTCCTAACTAAGGAATTAAAGCAGATAATGGTTAACAAGGAAGATGTTTTAGATCAAATTGATAAACTACATATAAATAAGTCACCAGTCCCAGATGGTATACACCCAAGAGTTATTAAGGAACTAAAGAACGAAGTTGCTGACCTCTTAACTAGAGTATGCAACTTGTCCCTTCAAACGGCCACGGTGCCAGAGGATTGGAGGATAGCCAATGTCACGCCAATCTTTAAGAAAGGGAGAAGGGGGGACCCTGGAAACTACAGGCCGGTCGGCCTAACGTCTGTTCCGGGTAAGATGGTGGAAAGCCTCATCAAAGATAAAATCCTAAAACACATAGAGGAGCAAGTACTGCTAAAGGAAAGTCAGCATGGCTTCTGTAAGGGTAAGTCTTGCCTCACAAACCTTTTGGAATTCTTTGAAAAGGTCAACAGGCACGTGGATGTGAGTGAACCTGTGGATATCATATACCTGGATTTTCAGAAGGCGTTTGACAGTCCCCCATCAAAGGCTGCTGAAGAAACTTCATAGTCAGGGAATAAGCGGGCAGGTCTTCTTATGGATCCAGAATTGGTTGAGGGCCAGGAAACAGAGAGTGGGAGTCAATGGGCAATTTTCACAATGGAGAGAGGTGAAAAGTGGAGTGCCCCAGGGATCTGTCTTGGGGCCCGTGCTTTTCAATTTATTCATAAATGACCTGGACACAGGGATAAGCAGCGAGGTGGCCAAGTTTGCAGATGACACTAAACTTTTCTGGGTGGTAAAAACCAGAAAGGATTGTGAAGAGCTCCAGAAGGATCTCTCCAAGTTGGGGGAATGGGCAGCCAAATGGCAGATGTGTTTCAACGTAGACAAATGTAAAGTGATGCACATTGGGGCAAAAAACCAAAACTTCACCTATAGGCTTATGGGTTCTGAGCTGTCTGTGACAGCTCAGGAGAGAGATCTTGGGGTGCTGGTGGACAATTCAATGAAGGTATCGACCAGTGTGCGGCAGCAATTAAGAAGGCCAATTCTATGCTTGGGGTAATTAAAAATGGGGTTGAGAATAAAACAGCCAATATTATCATGCCATTGTACAAATCGATGGTAAGGCCGCACCTGGAATATTGTGTCCAGTTCTGGTCGCCGCATCTCAAAAAGGACATAGTGGAGCTGGAAAAGGTGCAGAAGAGAGGGACAAAAATGATTACGGGGCTGGGGCACCTCCCTTATGAAGAAAGACTGCAGCGTTTGGGGCTCTCCAGCCTAGAAAAAAGGCGCCTGAGGGGGGACATGATTGAGACATACAAAATTATGCATGGAAAGGATAGAGTCGATAAAGGGATGTTCTTTTCCCTCTCTCAAAACACCAGAACCAGGGGGCATCCGCTAAAACTGAGGGTTAGGAGAGTTAAAACAGATAAAAGGAAAGTACTTTTTTACCCAGTGGGTGGTTAGTCTGTGGAACTCTTTGCCACAGGAGGTGGTGATGGCATCTAGTCTAGATGCCTTTAAGAGGGGATTGGACAGATTTCTGGAAGAAAAGTCCATCGTGGGCTATAGGCAATGATGGGTTGTAGCCTCCTTACATTAGTAGTAGGCTACTTCAGAGTACTGGGTGCAAGGGAGTGGCAACAGGATGCAAGCATCTTGCTGTCTCATGCCTCCCTGGGGCACCTGGTGGGCCGCTGTGAGATACAGGAAGCTGGACTAAAAAAATTAGTCCAAACTTAAAGGACATTTGGCACATGAAATTGGCGAAACCGTTCTTTATTTTGTTCCTTTTGGAGTGGAGGAGCGAGCAGTTAGCAGATCCGAACCATGTACGTATTTTGTTGTGGGCAAAGATCACGACAAAGTAGGGCTTTGGAATGGAAGCAAAAATGTCTTGGTCTTTCGGGCAAAAAATGACTGAAGAATACGTGTTTTCGTGGTCTATTCTCTGGCCACAGCATGCTTCTCCCCTTTTTTTTTCAGCCGCGCGCGTGCTCAAGAGACAAAAGGACCCCCAGTGTGGCAATCCCATTCATTGACTGAGACTTGGGTTTCCTGGGAGCACAGCGAGCTGTTGGAAGGAAGCGCTCCTGCCGGGAGTCTCAACTCTCCACAGTCCGGCATCCCCATCCCGCTTCCGGCTCACGTGCTCTCGCTTCTTTCCGCGACCTTCCCTTCCAGGCGAGCTGCTCGTGGGTACCTACTTCGCCGGTCCGGCGTGGGCGGCGGCAGCGGCGTAACCAGCACAGGCACCTGCGAAGCTTCACTCTTTGACCCTCTTCGGGGACTCGGGCTTTGGCGTCACGTGCGCCTTGCCGGCCAATCCGGGCCAGCTAGGAGTTGTTCGCGAGCTGCTCCCGGCGGTGGAGAAGTAAAGTCAGCCAGGAAGAGTGCGGAGAGGTGCTGCTGCTGCTGCTGGCTGAGACCACCTTGGCTCACATTGCCCGCTCCGAGGAGTGTCCGCTTCCTGCCGTCGCCGAAGGGGTTCTGGCGCTTTACCTGTTGCTGCCGCCTCCGCCTCGCCTTCCCTGGCACTGCGTCTCCTCTCCCACCGCTTCTTGCCTTTCCTCACCTGGGCCCCTTGTCCTTCCTTGAAACCCCCTTTCCTATGCCAGCGCTACCCTAAATCCTTCCGCCCCGACCCTCTTTCTGCCCGATCTCTTCCCCCTCTTCATCTCTCTTGCATTTGTCTTGATCAACTTCTTGGTCTCTCTGTGCATATTCCTAGGCCTGTGAACTGCTGGGCAGCGGGTGCAGGTCTTTCTGCTCCCTCCCCCCCACCTTCCAGCCTCTTGAGCTCCTTATCCGGAGACCTCCTGGTACCTCTGTGCCCTGACAGCTCCCACCAATCCCTCTGGCTTAGTTTTTGTTTCCACTAAGGCTCAACTGGCTTGTGCATTCTCTGCCGTGGCTCAGCTTCTGTGATCCTTGCCCTGATCCCCCTGGAATTCTTGCCTCAGCGCAGTTTCTTCCCATTGCAATGTTGCTTTTCTTTCCTCGCTATTTCCTTTCTTGCACTCTCTCTATGCTAGGCTAAAACAGCATGTTTCTTCCCCGGTGTCCTTGATTGTTCCCAATGCTGAAGTTGAAATTGATGTGGTTAGTGCCACTGCCTTGACCATGGCTTTACTAAGCCCCGAGGGAGTGACTGAAGGGACTTTGGGAGCCAGTGGTGTGTCTGGCTGTCCACTGTGGACTGTGCTGTACGACTATGAAGCGACTGGGGAAGATGAGTTGAGCTTGCGGCGGGGAGAAGTGGTCGAAGTTCTCTCTAAAGACGCAGCCGTCTCCGGAGATGATGGCTGGTGGGCAGGCAAAATCCGCCATCGCCTTGGTATTTTCCCAGCCAACTATGTGACTTACCAACCAGGACGTTACCAACATCCTCCGTTAGGAGTGTTGGACAAGTCTGGCCAAAGCCTAGCAGTGAGCGATGGACATCCTGAAGGTGGTGGAGGCCATCTGGGTTCTCTGGAAGAGATTGACTTCCAGCTTCTGGAACTGCAGGAGGTCATTGGAGTTGGGGGCTTTGGCAAAGTTTACAGAGCTATATGGAAAGGCCAAGAAGTGGCAGTAAAAGCAGCCCGGCAGGACCCAGATGAGGACATTATGGCCACAGCAGAGAGCGTGAAGCAAGAGGCAAAATTGTTCTCCATGTTGAAACATCCAAACATCATTGAGCTTCGTGGTGTAAGTTTGCAGGAACCCAACCTCTGCCTGGTTATGGAGTTTGCTAGGGGAGGACCCCTCAACAGAGCTTTGTCTGGGGTTTCCCCAGCCACTGGCGGGAGCCATTGGGGCCGTCGCATACCACCTCATACCCTGGTCAACTGGGCAGTACAGATAGCTCGTGGGATGTTCTATCTACATGAAGAAGCCATAGTGTCCATCCTTCACAGAGACCTCAAGTCAAGCAATAGTAAGTATTGCTTGTACTAGTATTGCTTGTAATAGTAAGTAAAACAGGGTGGTTTTGTATGTGTGTGTCTGTTATTTTCAGAAGACAGGTTGCATTTCCTTTTTCATGTTTAAATGCTATAATTATGAAAAGCCCCATGATGAGAAATGTCATTTTAAAACATTGAAACAAATGAAGTGAAATGCTTGTCTGTTGGGGCTGGATCTGACACAGCTACAATGCACCTTTCTTTTGACTAATTATGTTACTTTTAGACTTGTCATCCTCAAGATGTCTGTACTGGGTTTTGGTCATATCATTTTCTTGGGAGGTGGGGGCTTTCAAAATCTGGCCTTCAGTTAACTCGTATCACAAGCCTGGTTGCGTGCATTCTTTCTTTTATGTTGTCGCAGCAGCACTTTATGCATCCACAATCATTTCAGTGCTTAGCTATGTTTAGAAAAGTTAAACAGCCTTTCCGTGGTTACAAGAAGAAAAGTCCGTCTGGATCAATCTTGTCTGCAAAATCTTTGGTCTCTCCACATACGGGTTGTTAAAACTGCAAAATTCCATTAGAGCAGTGGTTCTCCCTGCCCCTTTAAGGGGTGGGGAGAGGAGGCAGCAATGCAATCCTCAGAATTGTGCTGCCACCAGGGATGGGAGGAGGTGTTTTGCACTTACCAGCCTCTAATGCTGGAGGTGGGGGGGGGGTGTCAGGGAGCCCTCCACAGGACTCCACATGCCTCCAAACATGTGAAATAAGGGGAGAAAGGGGCAAAACTGTTTTTGTTGCAAAACTGGAAGTGTCCCCCCCCTTTTTTTGCTTATTTCCCCAGGACATCCCAAAACCCCAGTGCTGGAGGCTGGTACGTGGTGCAAGCACTCCCTCCCATCTCTGGCAGCAGTGTGATCCTACATCACGTTGCTGCCATAGCCCCTCCCCCACAAGCACTTACAGTGCTCCCAATTCCCTTGTAGAAGCACTGCATTATTATATAGCATTAGGAGGTGAGCTAAGGGTACTGTTCCCACTTGGTCTGACTTCCAAACATTAGCAATGCTACCTGAGTCCATAGACAGATGTTGCTTGTGCTGTCTTGTTAAGCTGTAAGAAGCAGTCATCTGTTCCTACTTTAGCCTCTGATTAGTTTAAAACAACTAATTCTTGTCTAGTTTCAACTGGAGATGCTTAGCTGCATAATTTTGTAAGAAATATCTTTGGGGGAAAAATCTGCAAAAAATACCCTGTACTCTTTACATGATGGTGCTCTGGCAGAATGTTTGATGCTGGTGATATGAGGACAGCAGGTAGTTGGGATGACCCATATGTATGAAAAACTGTTTATGAAGAAATCCAATCTCATACCATTTTGAATGGAGAAAGAAATGAACAATGTATCAAAATACTTGAAGTGACCCTCCCCCACATTGCAATTAATGAGTATGCAGTAGTGGAACATTCTGAGAACTGATGTTAGTTTGCAAAAGCTTCCATGTGTCAAGGCCCAGTCTGTCAAGTTTGGAACAATATACTCTAGTTGGTGGTGATTTTTCTGTCGTCTTAAGATGATATTGCCTCTCCTGGGTTTTTGCAGTGACTTCCTATTGATTTATTATTAAACTTCTTGTGTTCTTACATTTTAAGGGTGCCCACCTCTCCAACACTGTGTGTTCCTCCTTCTTTATAACCATTGATGTGCAGTGCAATTGTGTGCATGTTTACTTGGGAATATGTTTCACTGGGATCAATGGGATTCACTCCCATATGTTTGTGTCTGTCTGTGTCTGTTTTTCACACATTATCCATGAGATTCACTGTTCACTATTGGTGGGGTATTGAACAATCCCCTCTACTATTCCATGTCGGAAGATAGTAGGATAGTGCTGTTCCGTAGGAGCTTTTTGTACTGCTGCTAGGACCACAGCTGAATTTCAACCCCCAAATCATAATTGGATTTACGTACTCATCTGGCCATGAAGTCCTTTGTTTTTCACAACACTTGGCTGAATGAAGCTTTCGTGATGAGAAATGCAGCCTGAGGAATCTGCTGTTCTACAAACAAACAGTGTGGCAGCTTTCCCACATGATTGTTTTCATGGTTTAGTGCAAAAATGGGAAGCGGCAGCACACACACAAAACCCAACTGCAAGTTTGCAGTGTCTTCAGTCAGTTGTATAACTGTGCCATCCATGTTAATTGAGCTGATTGCTTAGTCTAACATTTGAATGATCAGACCGCAAGTCTTGCATGAGAAGAGTTACAGCTATGTGTGGATGGCATATACATGTGTCCCCCCATTTCAGTGGATTCAATTATCCACAGTTCTCCACCTCCTACATGCCCATTGTGTGTCTGTAAAAGGGGACCCTGTACTTACTGTGGTGCCAACCGCTCATCTCTCTTCCATTGCAGGCTGTGATAGAGAACTAGAGAGGAAGGTGAGAAGCAGCCATCTGAAATGCTAGAGGAGGGAAACAGCCAGGATGCTGATAGGAAGCAGGAAGCTTCTTGCTTCCTGTGAGCATTCTCCTAGTCTCCCTCTTCTAGCATTCCAGATGGCTGCTTCTCGACTTCCTCTCTAGTGTTCTATCAGTCTGCAATGAGAGAGAGAGATGAGTGGTTGGCACCACAATGAGTACAGGGTCCCTTTTTATCTCCCTTCAGTATCCGGAGATAAAAGGAGGGGGGGAACATATCCCCCACAGATACAGGGGGACACCTGTACTGAGTGCAGTCTGTCAGTTCACCAATAGCTAATACAGTCATGTCTTGGTATCCACTGGGGTTAGGTACTGGGACTCCCTGCTGATGCCAAAAACAAAACATGAGTCAGGCCTGCTGTTTTGCAGCTAATCGAAGAAAAGTGACCCCCCTCCCTTAGTTCACTCACTGAAGAATGGAAAGCGATTAATCACTTCCACATGCCATTGCTCAGCAAGCCAGGGTGAAGGGAGGGGTCACTTTTTCAGAGTGAGCTGCAAAATAGCAGCTCTAATACTGTAGTCCCACTCCCTAGAGAAGCAGTTTTTAGAACAGGGATTGTAAAGAGGCATGTTTTTCCCTCTTCTGCAGAGATTGGCAGGGTCCTTTTATCCTTAGTGGCCATCCATGTTGCTTAATCAATGGATAAAAAAATCAGTGTACAAAAAGGTTAGACACGTATATAATATGCAAAGAAATTGTTAGTTTTTGCTAGAATAGGGAAGAGGAGGAGAAGGGAAACTCAGAATCAAGTTTTGAGTAAGCAAAGTGAAGATTAGGTTGAAAATAGCAATTTCCTATTTGTATGATGTCTGGCTCTTCTTAGTTCACATCTGAGGAGGAAAACCATTAGTCGGGAGCATTAGTTGGAAATCCT
The DNA here is from genome assembly GCA_029204185.1 of Lerista edwardsae. Lineage (NCBI taxonomy): Eukaryota > Metazoa > Chordata > Lepidosauria > Squamata > Scincidae > Lerista > Lerista edwardsae. Next base: position 21,408 of record JAJKFI010034697.1, on the reverse strand, counting down.
GCATACTTAAACACAAGCAATGTCAACAAAAGAGTTCCTTCATGCCATTGAATACCTCTTGGAAAAGTAATGAGAGAAAATTATACCTGTTCTGGAAAAGGGGGGAAAACATAAGAGCAGACACTTTGCTTTATCTTGGCACTACATAACATGTAGTACTGTATGATAAACAGTGGGTATATCAGCTTGTTGCAGTTAATAGTCATACATTTTCCTCATCATGGAGACTGAAAGTATCATCACAGCCAGAGGCGTCATCCAGGCGGAACAGGTATGCTGTTCTGTGGACGGGCCCGGGCCGCGCCGCCTCTCCGGAGGACAGGCGAGCTGCTGCTGGGCCCGCCCGCCCGCCCTCCCTTACATCCCGAATTGCTCTGAAATGGAGCGATTCGGGCGCTATGAGGCTTAGGGAGGCGTGGCAGCCCTCCACCATAGGAGCGGACGGCTGTCAATCATCCGGGTGTTCCGGTTCCTGGCGTGCCCGGATGACATCACTGATCACAGCCCAATCCTAACCTGGCACAGGGAGGCCAGACAGCCTGACCCATATCCAGTGCGGGGGTGGGGCTTGCTGCAGCACAACCCAGGGTAAAGAGCATTAATTGCCCTCGCCCCATATTGCGCAACAGCCCAATAGGCCTTTACTTCTCGGATCTGTGCCATCAAAATTGCTGATGCAAATCTAAGGGGTCCCAGAGAAGGCTGATTGAGATGGGGGTTTCGATCCGGCCTGTGTTGGCCTGTCCAGTCCCACCCCCTGCTCCAGACTGGGTTGCCCTAGGATCCACCCTCCCTCTGCCCTCCTCCCTTCCTCTCCAATCCCTTGCACTGGCCTCCCTCAGCTGGCCTTACTTTCCCAGCATAGGTCCAGGAATCTGCACGTCCCAAGTACAGCCCACGTCCTTGCACTGGCCTCTCGGCTTTGGAATCAGTCCAAGTGCAAAGAGACTTGTTCTGGCCCAAAGAGCGCTCAGGATTGCACTCTCAGTCTTACATAAGCTAGTAAGAACATTTCTAGGTCTCCTTGTATATTTACATAGGCAAGCACCATTATGGGTATCAGTTCTTTACACTTACACACAAATGGAAACATGTGCCTTCCATCTTCCCCCTCTCACAGAGAGTACATACTAGACTTCCTTTTTATTTGGTTGGGTCCTATAAATGCTACCAGAGCTGGAAGGAGATCCTCTTAAACCAGGTCACGCCTTCGTAGTTTAAACTTGTATGCCCATCTGATATGGCCCATGAATATGGGGCTGAGGACTACATAAGTGAGAATGTAGTAGGATTATGAGAGAGAGATGCAAGAAGTCATCAGAGTGGAAGAAGACTCATTTGACTCTTCTGAGTACATTGCAAAGGATACATTGAATACCTGTCACTTGGTGACGCTTGTTACGCTTTGCAAGTCCAATTTGAACTGAATGTTGGCCTGCACCGGGGCGGGGGGGGGAGGTCACAAGCTCCCCAGACCCTCTGGAGAGCCCCAGATAGGTTCCACCCACCCACCCAGAAGCAGTACAACTGTGAGGATTGTTCTGCTGCCTTTCCTCCATCCACACACACAAACACTTACAGGGTTCCCAAAGTCCGAGTAGGACTTTGGGAGCCACTGTGCTACTCTATAATTGGTATGTCAGTCAACAGTATATTTTTGGTCTTTGCGAGACCAGAAACTGGTTGTAAATCTAATATTTTTCTGTGATAGTTTTTTTTTTTCTATTTGTAATCAGGTACTGTATTGGCACTTGAATACAAATACATTTGCATACACATTTGGAGTACATAGCTGGTCGTGACCTCTGAAAACAGAGCAACTTTTTATTTTACAGTTTAAGCCACAAATGTGAATTGAAAAGCATGGAATGCCCAGGAAATGGGTGCCTTCAAAAGAGGGTATTTATTTATCTGCCACTTAATTGGTAAACAAAGAGGGAAGAGGAGGAACCGTGTGTGTAAGACAATAGCTGGCAGTATGGTATGCAGGAAGTAGAAAGAACGGGGTGGTAAGTGATGGACAAAGGAGAGTTAGTGGCAGGCCACATTTAGGAGTTGGGAATACTTTATTATCACTGCTAACACACCATGATCACATCAAATCTAGTTGATAACTACTGCTTTAATTAGTTGCCGAAAGATTAATCGCCTAATCCCAGGAAGCATACAGGATATACTGCACTTTCTTTTCATCAACGAAGCCTGATAACCTAAATAGAGAGTACCATTATTGTCTTGACTTAAAGTCAAGTGCATATGTTGAGATTAGGTGGCCCACCCTGTGAAGGAATAGCTATCAGTTATGATGATAAATGTAAGATTTCTCTACATCCCCAACCCATAGTAAATGTACAAAGGTTACTTTGTGTTGTAGCCGTGCTTTTTTACTCTGTACATTCACAGCCCAGTCCTATCCGCCCCCTGCTTGCTGGTGCAGCTGCCCCCAAAAAGTACAGGCTGTATCCAGTTGGGGGAGTGGAACCGGAGGTTTTGGAAAGGGAAGGGAAAGGCTCCCTAAGCTTCTTGCCTTGCAGATGAGTCTTGGAGCATTACTAGCCCAGGTCCAAGGAGAAAAAAGAGGTGGGGAAGCTGCTGCTGGGGGGATAGGATCATTGTTATCCAGGGTGGATAAAAATAGATGATTTTAAAAAAATTTAAAAATCAGATTTTTTTTATTTAAATTGGATTTTTTTATTTTTATCAAATTTATTTTAATAAAATGCTTTTGGAGTAAAAATCTATCTAAAGATAGTTTTCTATTTAAAATACATTAATTAGTTTATTCAGCATGAAATGGAGCTTAGTTATGTAGCATGAGGCTGTATATTCTGCAATATTTACATTTTTGGTAAACTCATTCAATGAATCCAAGCTCTGCAAGCTGAGATAACATGCACTGCACTGATGCAGTCACACAATTTCATGATAACCATGAGATAAATAATAAAACATGTTTAAGCAAATACAAGAATATGTCATATAATGTTGTTTTAATTAAATAAAATAATTTGAGTAGTTCTCCAAAGATGTGTGATTAAGCTATTAACCTAAAATCGGTTCTGATATCACTGTTTTACTAACCTGACAGCTTATTATTCTAATAAGGTTTGAATAATAATATTCAAAACCTTCATTTTGTTTGCAAATAATATTAAAGATTCTAACTACCAGCAAGAATGAGTCCTTACATTTAAAGAGTACCTGTCATTTCAGATCCATCGTGGCAGCGCTTGTTAGCGGGCATCCACTCACCTGCTGCCCGCCACGTCCCTCACCTTATTGTGTTACTGCCGCATCACCAGCCGTCCCATTAAAGTGAATGGGACTGTTCGTGAGTCAACAGCGGGTCAGAGGAGAAGCTGCTGCGGGACAGAGATGACAGTTGCTCTTTAAAAATTATGATTTAAATTGAGTTGATTTAAATCAAACCTTTTTACTAGTGATTTAAATCATGATTTAAATCGTGATTTAAATCATGATTTAAATCGTGATTTAAATCGACTTGATTTAAGTCAAATCCACCCTGCTGCTGCTATCATATCACCAATGCATACCATCACTGCTGGGTTCCCCCAGTCTGCCCCCAACTCCCCCACCCTCTTGCTTGCCTTGGCAAGTCCTTTTCGGACTGACGCAGATGGGAAGGCCCCGGACTTCCTGTTAGTGCTCAGGCAGCGTACTAGTCAGTGTACTGCTGGAGCACACTTGACAGCGGTTTTTTGGCAGTCGCCACCAGCAAAACACATGTTCTGCTGTCAGTGATGCCAATAGGATTGGGCTGTCAGTGATGTAATAAAGCAGGAGTTCTTATACCGGGGTCCATGAATGGGCTTCAGGGAGTGCATGAACATGGAGTGCATATGTGTCTGTGTATTTGGGGGGGGGGCTCCACAGCTTTCATCAGATTTATCAAGGGGTTCAGTGTCTAAATGTCTGCCTGGCCCAGCGTTTTGTCCACAAGAGCAGTCAGCCAGAGGACAGGAATAGCTCTCTTCCGCTTGTCACAGCATCCAGGCCTGGAACGTAACCTCCTGGGGCCCGAGACAGCATTTCAAATTCCCTCCTCCAATCCAGGGATTTGGGAGAGGAGGGCAACCAAGCACCTGATAATAAATGTTATTTATTTATTTTAATAAGTGTTATACCAGCAGTTCCCAAATTCCTTACCTTTGCGCCCCTCATCATCTGTTGTGGAAGTTGCTTCTGGGTCATGCCAGTTCACAACCTGCTTCATTGGCAGTGCCAAGCTGCACTGGACCGCCTTGCAGCTTCCTAGTTCAAAAATCAGGTCAGGACCTGCCGGTGGGTTGGGACCCACAGTTTGGGGAAATGCTCACCACAGATACACTTGTCTACTATTAATTTCCCTGAGCTATTTTTTCTTTCAACAATACAACTGATTCTAGTGCTGCAACAACATCCAGTACAAAAAGGGTGTATGAAGAGTGGTGCCCACATAGTGTATGAGTGGCTGATTATGGGGTCCACCCTTGCAGTGGACCCTGCTTTTGTATATCTTGGGCATGGTGGTTCCCCTACCATGGAAAATTTCCCCACTGGAAAACTTCCCTTCTTTTGAGGTTGCAGCTAGACACTGTCACTCAGTCCTGTTGGCTGAAGTATACAACTCAGTTTTGTGATCTGGGAGGTCTGAAAATTCAAGCTACTGAGGATATCCTTCTATAATGTCCTGTTTTACATTTGAGTGAGATTAATTGGCCTACGTTTGCTGGACTTGGTCTGGGAAATTAACCAAATCTGCTGGACCAATAACTTCTTTGTCAACTGTCAGTTTCTTATCTCAGTTTGTTTTTGATAAATTCTTATGTTGCAAGTTTTGAATGCAAGTGGCCTTGTATAATAACAAAATACTCAAAAAGGGTAGGTCAGGCTTCTGCTGATTTCACATCGTCTTGAGACTAAAAGTACAGATGTGTTACTTTTGAAGCCATATCAAATGGCTTGTGGTGGTTTGAAGGGGGAGACTTCAGAGAATTCCACAAACTGTTTTTACTAACTTATTGGTGTTTATCGTACATTATTTCACAAACATTTCACCTTTTATAATGGCTGCATTCTGTAACATTGCCCAACAACAAAAATAGTTGTTTTGGTGCTTTGGAAGTTAGACCTGTTCATGAACATATTTGGATATGGTCGTGGATATATTTGAGGTTCTAATTCCAAACATGATGTCTGTTTGGAATATCAGCTTCAGTTTTGAAGATGCATCAGGCCCACCTTAGATGCTGATGTGCAAACAACCAGTTGAATTGGCATATAAAGTGGCTATGCCATTTTTCAAAATTAGAGCTGATAGGGAAGAACTGGTGCTATTTTTGTAATCAGCACTCCAAATATATATAAAGCACCAAAATGTGTGTTGGGTAGTTTAATCCATCCTTCTTGCTTCCTGATGAATGCTACCATCTGTCAGATTTCCATTGACAGTATGGACATCCCATTTGTGGTATGGTCCGGAAATTGACTGGGTGGAAGAATTCATGAAACCCATGGTAGCTAGAAAAAGCTGGGACAACGTGCAAGTTGATGGACCGGGAAATTGTGGGAAATGTTAATGAACTATGGATTAGGCAATGGCTTTGGCTGAGTAGGCCAGCATATACGTTTGTTGGAGGGGGGAAGAGAGCTCAACTGATCTCACGAATTTGATGTATGTCTGTTTAGATAAAGAAGGGCAAACAACATGTTTGTCATTGAAAGCACAATCCTAACCTGGCACAGTTAGGCCAGCACAAGGGCCACCATAAAGCACATTTGGACCACTCTTGGGAGTCAGGGAGGATGGCACACATCTGTGTGCTGGCGTCTCTGACTCTGAGAGTGGCCCAAACATACTTTATGGTGTCCCTTGTGCCCGCTGAACTTTGCTGGCTGAATTCCAGGATTGTACCCTGAGTCTGAACTGCTCTAGTGTGGAAACAAGTGTTCGTTCATGACTTGGGGACAGCAATTGTCATTTTTCTTCAGAGAGGCACAACTTTGCTTTTAAGTCTTTGCTTTGTAAATAAATTCAAATATAATACAAGAGTTCATACAAACAATGCATCAAGTATTTAGATTTTTCTTGCTATATTGCTTTTTTTCCCCTTCCGTCTTTCAAAAGTATCTCAAAAGTCCTTTGGGAACCTACCAGAGTATACTAATATGGTAGTCTCAAATCAGTTCTTTTCTCTGAACGTTTTTTGCCAAGGGGCATAGCTGCTGTTGAATCAGCCCCAGACAGACAGTGTTGGCAGAACAGTTCTGCTTTGTTCTTTTCCCTGCTAATGAAATGTTTATTTTTGCAGGTGTGCTTTTAACTGAAGCCTGATAAGCCAGCCCTTTCTGCTTCCTCCAAAACACAGCAGCAAGCAAGGACTTTAATCTGCAGTTTGTTACAGGACTTGAAGATTTTGGAACTTTTATTCAGAGTTAGGTTTTAATGTAGTTGTTAAAGTCTTAATGTTTCAATGGGACAAAAGTAGAATGTTATTTTTATGCTATATCTTTCATCAGTTATCACCCGGTCACAAAAAAGCCAAAATTTCGAGAACTGGTTCTTTGTGTGGAATATGGGATTTTTATACCGGATCTTTCCTAATGTCTGTCTCTGTCTCTCTGTCTCTCTGTCTCTCTGTCTCTCTGTCTCTCTCTCTCTCTCTCTCTGTGTGTGTGTGTGTGTGTGTGTGTGTGTGTGTGTGTGTGTGTTTAAGGAGAGAGAACAGCTACAAAAAGCAGTTTTAACTTTTGTATTTGTTTTGGATCAAGTGGTAAACATAGTCATGGCTTTGTAAAAACTACAGGGAACCCCCTATTTTCTGTTGTTTTAAATAACGTTCCCCCTTCAAACTGAACAGCGTCGTTCAAAATCCTAGTGTCTGAACATTTTGACCTAACTAAATTTCTTAATGTCTTGACCCAGTGTAATCTAGAAATGGTGCTCTTACTTTGCTAGATTACCTTTATTTTTCTGGGAGCATGAAGGCCCTCATTCAGTCCCTACTCAGTATGCTTCATCACAAAACTTTTGTTTACTAGAACTGCTCCAAATCCTGCCTGTTTGAAATTCCATAATACAACTTGAAACAGATTAGATAGACTACTAAAAATATGACTGGGCATGCTCTGCTAGGCTCTTTGGATTTAGGAGTACAGTATACTCTTTTCAGGAGTATTTGGATACACCCAGTCTTTAATTTGCACATGCTCTTAAAAGGGGATTAGCTGCCCTTGACAGTTGTACCTTTTAAATGGTCTCAAACCCTTCAATGGGTATCAGCTTTTAGAATAAGCCTTGGCAGAAACTGTTGGCGATTTCTGTTGAACATGAACAAAGTGGAGGCTTGGGCCAGAAGGACAAAACAATTGAAAATACTGGTGGTATAAACCTTCTGCCAAAGATTTACATTTGCATTTAATTTTATCTTCATTATTCTGTGATAGAAAGTGGCTAAAATAATCCCTTCTGTTTTTCTTCTGTGAAATAATCCCTTTCTTCATGCAGTTCATACATGAACTCCTTAGTTTTCTATGCTTTGTGATCAACCATACAAATTAGTGTAATGCACTATACCTGGCCTTAAAATTAAGCTTTAAACTTGAAAATTGAAACCTGTGGCGTCTGCATTTTTTTACCATTGATTTTGTTAATTTGACAATAATGTGGTTGGTAATTTGAAATAATCTCCTCAAGAGAAACATTTTTTCCCAAATTTACCATAGGTGTTTGCAATAATGAATATCTAACAGTGAAAAGGCAACTTTGGTATTTGGCCCTGAGTAACAAGAATGAATAAAAAAATTGAAGAAAACCTGATTGCACAGTTGGCACCTAGCTTGTTCTTATTTGAACACTCTTTTATTTTTGAACACCATCAAGTAGTATAAACTAATAAGGTTAAATTGAAATGTTTTAAAAAGTTTTACCAGTCTGTATGGTACTGAATTAGTTTTTCTAGCCATTAAATATTTTAACACAAAGGTGTAATAATAGAAGTGTATGGAACTGAAATATGGAACCTTCATTTTGAGGAATGAAATTGCTGATATACCAAATGCTGTTGCTTAGACTTTGAAAGTTGAAACTTCCCTTACCAGAGTAGTGCAAGTCTGAAATATTGGATGATTCTCTGGGACCCATCAATATTGATAGTATTTTAGTTCGTTTGATACTGGCCCTTACATTTCTGTTCGTTAGAGGTGTGTACTAGGTGTGCACTCTAAAGAATTAAAATTCAGTTTGTTTTTGTAACTATCTGGGACAGAAGATACTCTGTGGAAATTTTCTTTTAAATGTCAGTGTTTTTAACTGAAAAATTGCCTGATTCTTACTATTCTAAGGGCGCAATCCTAAGCAGCGCCGGATTGGTGAGGCCGACGGGCCAGCACCATATCCAGCGCTACTTAGGAGAGGCTGGAGCCCCCCCCCCCCCTTACGGCAAGGGAGCGTGTACTCCCTTACCATAGGGGAGGTTCCTATGTGCTCCTTGAATCTGCGCCCGCTAAAGAGCGGGCGCAGATTCGAGGAAACCATGCAGCCCGAATCGGGGCCGTGCAGCCTCACTGACGGGCTTAGGGTATAGCCATACTGCCACCTCCCAAGCCCGCCCAAATCCTGCCCCTGCCACCCTCCCTCCCACCAATCCCTGCGCTGCTTCTGCGCAGAGCCTCCCTCACACCGACCGGCTTCGGTTGACGCAAGGAAGGTTCAGTGCGGGCGCAGCAGGGCCAGCACTGCCTGTAGCGCCGGTTCTGCTGCTCTAGTGCTGAAGCAGGAATACCAATCAGTGCTCCCGCATCAACACTAGGGTTCTTGCGCCGACGCTATGATGTAGCGTCGGCACGATGGGCAGTGCAGGATTGCACTGTTACTGTTCGTATAAAAAAAAAATTCAAGCTGCTCTGGGAGCCCTCTGAGCTGAAAAGTAGGATATTTAAATGCCATAAATGAATTAGATCTTCGTGTGGATGTTAAAACATGAATATAAAAAAAATATAATGGAAAGGATTTCTAAGCAAGTAAGAAACTGGATGGGTTGCCTAACTGTTATTCTAAGCTAATGACAGATTGCAGTCTTGTGCTTGACTTGTATAAGAACTGTTCCCACTATTAGATACTCCAAACCTCTTGTTATATCAGTGATCTTGTCCTTGTCACTCTTTCCTCCAAAGATGTTTCATAGTGGTATTCTAGTGATTGTCACCTAGTCCACTTTGCCCCAACAACTCCGCCTCTACTTTTTGACAATCTTGTACTGTTAAAACATGGGTATCTATTTTTGCTTTGAATGGTGTCAGCACTTCAAATGCTCAGTGGCTTAAAGGTGGTTTGAAACACTTGTCAAAGTTATTGCCTGGTGACTGGAAAAGCAAACAGAAGCACAGTCTACTGTTAGCTCCAATTGCACCCCCATCTCCCAGAGTGAAAATCGTGGTAAGAGAAAGATCAGCTGGCCCCAACCGTTGGCCAGAGAAAGCAGCTGCAAAGAGATTTCTCTACCCCCGCCCCCCCCCCTCCACAGAGACATGAAAGAACTGTTATCCAAACCTTGAGGCTAAAAAAGCAAAGGGAACCATACTCTGGCTTCTGCCATTGGCCAGAGGCCTAAGGAGGTGCTGTTCTCCATTGTTGCTGTGACCATTTTGATCAAAAAGTGAGAAATGATAACTACAGTAATTAGTACAAGTTATACTAATGCTTGGGATCTTAAAACATTACTACAGTATTGTATTTCTTATATTTTTAAGTTCAGTGTTTCCTCCAAGGAGCTCAGGGTGATAATACCAGTCCGTCCATCCCCCACCCCACTAGTCTCCTCTATCTTAAAAATTTATGAGGTAGATCAGGGAAGCCCTCTGGGGAGAGAAGCCCTATTGAGATGTTATCCAACTATGGAGATTCTCTGTGTCTGCAATGACCATCACAGCATTTGCAAGAGCTGTGCTCTGCCCCACCCACAGAGAGTATAGATATTTATTCTGTTTGGAATGTTGGCACCCTACTCTTCCTCCTGAAACAAATGGATTCCCTTGTGTTTTTTAAATACAATAATCTGTGAACAATCTGGCACCCTGAGTTCTCTGAAGAAGGGTTGATAGTTTAAGCCAACAAAGAAATTTTATGTATTCCAGTAGGCTTTTGGTAGCCTATATTGGTACATGTTCAGGGTGCAGTCCTAACCAACTTTCCAGCACTGACATAGCTGTGCCAATGGGGCATATGCTGCAACCTGCAGTGGAGTAGTCATCACGGAGGCCTCCTCAAGATAAGGGAATGTTTGTTCCCTTATCTCAGAACTGCATTGCCTTTACCCCTGTGCTGGAATGTTGGTTAGGATTGCGCCCTCAGTTTCTGCAAGGTTGCCAGTTTACATTCACTGTCGTTTCCCCTTCGTTTCCTCTTATCTGCGGATCCGGTATTCACTGATCCACTTCTCCATGCACATTTTATTTTTTCTTTAGTACCAGTTGAACTATGTGCGTTCATGTGAGGAGCATTCTTGCTTAACTGAAGAATGTGACATGTAGGCAGTCAGGCCGCATGCTAGAGGGACATAGCTAGAACATTAGCAGCAAGCTTCCTGTTAACGTTCCATTAGCCTCCTCCCTGTAGTGGAGACTGGGATGGGGGACTGCTATTTCTGTAGGGTTTCCCCATAGCCATGGTTTCCGTATCCACAGGGGCCCCAGAAACCACACAGATACAGGGGGATGCCTGTATTTCCAAATAAGCCCTCAGCATTTGGGCAGATCATGATTGAAGGTTGTTTGTAAAACAAGGCAGGTCTGAACACCCAATGACTTGAACTCTGAATGCATGAAAAAGTAATATTAAAAAGTAAGAATAGATAAAAGGAAATACTTTTTTACCCAGTGCGTAATTAAACTATGGAACTCCTTGCCACAGGAGGTGGTGATGGCATCTGACCTAGGTACCTTTAAAAGGGGACTAGACAGATTTCTGGAGGAAAAGTCCATCGCAGCCCACAGGCCATGACAGGTAGTGCAACCTCCATGCTTAGTATGCTACCTCTACATACTATATACATAGTAAGCTACCTCAGAATGCCAGATGCTTGGGAGTGGCAACAGGATGCAGGTATCTTGTTGTCTTGTGTGCTCTCTGAGGCATCTGGTGGGCCACTGTGAGGTACAGGAAGCTAGACTAGATGAGCTTTAACCTGATCCAGTGGGGCTCTTACATTCTTAATATTTGACCATATTTTCTCCCAAAAAAAAATTGTAAGCTAGTTGCAGCATGCAAAAAATTGATCAAACTGTGGAGAGAACCAGTCCTTCACTACCTGGAAGAATTTATTTAGGTATTAATTGCAATAAAAAGACAGCAGAGAAGCTTGGATCATGCTAGTTCTGATTAAGCACAGTTTATGGCTTTAACAAAGAGTGACTTTTTTCAGTTCCCTACAGATATTTTTTAAAAAAATTTGCGCCACTGTCTTAATTTAGTTACAAGTAAAAAACCACCTATACTTTAACCTTTCCCACCCTGCTTCATTCATCCCACTGAAATCAGGTAGATCTCTATAAATGGATAAAGATTAAGATAAAGATTAAGGTGAAGATTAAGATGATATAAACCACTGTCAAAATGGTAGGGAGGGCATCCTGTAGACATTAGTTAGAATCTGGATAACCCTATGAATTTGAGTGTTGGGGGTTGAGTTACCTGCCAGCCTGAAGAGAAGATAGGAGTTTAGAGACTGGTGCATTGAGAAAGCAATGTTCTAATACAGAGATCCCCAAACTCCTTACCTTGGTGACCCACTGCATCATCTGCTGTGGATCCTGCGTTCACTGAGGCCAGGGTGTTGCAAGATAAAATGACGGATGACCAAAAATAGTTTCTGGGTCATGTACATTCCCTGTATAATTGATTGCATCATACTGTGTTTCCCAAATAGTGTGTTGTGACCCACTAGCACGACACATGTTTTGGGAAACGGGGTACAGTATGGTCAGTGATGTTTGGACGTGTGTGTGCATGATCCAGAAGATATTTCAGGTTTTCAGCCATTTTACCTTGCAGTGTCACTGACTCGCTGTGACCCACCAAAAACTGGGTGGTGACCTACAGTTTGGGAAATGGTGGTGGCCTTCTTGGTGGTGGCACCACGACTTTGGAATACCCTCCCCTTAGAATTAAGAACTGCTCCCTCTTTGGCAATATTTCGGCGGGGGTGGAAGACTTTATTTAAACAAGCCTTCAATTGTTGACAGGCTGGCTGGCATTTTATATTTGTCATCTTATATTTTAAAGGATCCACAGGGCTTGCTTGTTTTAAATTTTTAACTGTTTAAATATTGTTTTTAACATTGTTTTAATCGTTGTGGTTTTTAAAGTGATTTTTAATGTTGTAAGCCACCTTGGGTGCCCATGGGGCAGAAAGGCGGGATACAAATAAAATAAATAAATGCTGCTGTAATGTGATCATACTATCTTGACATTCCTGTAAACTGACCACCTGAGTCCAGATTAGTGCAGCAGACGTCCAAGATGGTACAGAATGTATGACTTTATTTGTACGGTGTGATCTTATTTTAAAATGCTGTAACAACTTGTTTAAATAAAGGGGTTTTATATCTTTGTATATAGCTACTAAACCAAATAGATATAATTAGGCGAGATGTGTATCTTGTTGCTGTCATTATCCATTCTAAAATATTTTAATGTATAGGCCTTGTTTCTCTTCTGAAATTACACTTTCCTATTGGGTTTTTAAACTTAGTGTTTACAAAAGTTTAGTATAGGATTAGGTTTGTTCTGTGGTCCTGACTACAGATATTGGCTCTTGTAGTATGTATGATCAAATTCTACAAATCTTTGTTCTATGGAGCACTTAACGTATAAAGATCCTCACCTGAATCATTGTATGTGCTTCAAAATCATTTCTAGATTCTGAATCTCCCGTTTAATGTATAGTTGAGTGCCCAGAATTCATCTAAAGTTTTAAAGGTCACTTATCTTGACATGAAGCTAATGAGGGGCAAATATCTGTAGAGGTCTGCAAGGGATGGCCTAGTGCAGGTTGCTAGGCAACAGACCACAAGAATTCGTTTGGTCACAAGGCAACGGAGTCTCTTACAGTTTGCCATTGGATATGACAAATGAAAAAGAGAAATAAAAAAATATGCAGAGTACATACAGTAATTATTTTTTGTCCTGTTTATGGAAAACTGTTCCATGCTTGCTTCTCCCTTCCTGCCTTGGTAAAGTGAAACTTGGTGGGGCGCCAGTTGTTACCTTTCCAAGGCGGTTTGTTTGTTTTTTTAGTTTCAGTCACACTGACTGACATGGAATTTGTGGAATTCTACTGTGCATGTTTATAACGAACAACAACAATAGGCCTTTCATTAAAACACAAAGGGCATCATGTTCATACTGTTACATTAACCACATTCTCCTGGTATTAATTATTGTCGACCTGGGGCACAAAGTTTCAGCCTGCTTTCTTCTACATTTCATCAGTGCTTCAAGACCCATGGTTACGCTTCGGCAACCGTGTCTTTTTAAAAAACATAGTAAAATATTAATCATTTTCCGCAATTGCACGGGTGAGAGGTCACAAGTCTTTTGCTGGTACACATTCCACAGCCTCAAACAGTTTAACTGGTTATCTCTTAAAGGTGCCTTGCAATTTATATGGCCAGGGAAAAAACTAAATTGCAACTTTATCTGTAAGTCGGACTTTGAACTGTATATCTCTCAAGTGTGCTTGAGCACAGTTGCTTTGAACAGAGGTGGTACAAACTGGGTGTTAGAAAAGTTTCACGGTAAAATGCAGTTTAGTTTATCTAGCCTTCTCCCTGACACATTTTGTATGTGCAAGAACTTGTCATTTGGAAGAATTTTACTATACAGTTCCTCCAGCTGCAATGATATAGTTGAGCAATAATTTTACGGCTTCATCTTCTACAATATGTTTGTGACTTATGTGACCAGCATGAGATCTAGAACCAGAAATTTCTGTTACTTGAAAATTGTATCTACAGTATTGTGTCTGTTTCCCCTCCATCTGTGTTGGACACCTCATGCAAATAGGCCACATATGAACTGAACTGCACAAATAAGGGTCCGAATAAAGCATATGTAGATGTCTAAGACAGTCAGAGGAGAAATAGCTGCCAAATGTGGTAAATTTCACCCTGGATCTCTTACAATGAGCTGAATCCAAATTCTCACTGACTGTAAAAAGCTGTAATGAAAATCCATGAAAAGGAAATGTGTATAGTTACATTTTAAATATAGGCATGCTCTGGTATCTGCTGGGGTTCTGTTCTAGACTCTACTGTGGATACCTTATGAAACCGTGGATACATTTTAAGGATAGGGGAATCTCAGTGGTTTTGCTGCAACAAGGCAAAAAAAGAGATTGGTTTAATGTTCCCCTATCTTTTTAATAAGAGTTTCCCACTATCCATGGTATCCCTAGATAACTGAAACCGTGGATACCGAATGTGGATACTGGGGCACCCCTGTATAGCTAATTTGTACCCATGTGCATTCATTGTAGACACAGATTATGCTTAATCAAATGGTTTAACTTAATGAAAAATCTATTAATGTGTTCTCTTTTACAGTTCTTTTGCTTGAGAAGATAGAGAATGATGATATTCATAATAAAACGTTGAAGATAACAGACTTTGGTTTGGCTAGAGAGTGGCACAGAACAACTAAAATGAGTGCTGCAGGCACCTATGCGTGGATGGCTCCTGAAGTTATCAAGTCTTCCATGTTTTCTAAAGGAAGTGATATTTGGAGGTAAATACTCGCGACTGATTTTTTTAAAATTAACAATTTTATTTCTGTCCAGCTAAATTCAACCTGAGACAATCCTAGGGTTGAATCGTTTCCCTAATTAGCATACAAATCAGTCCCATATAAATATGTTTTTCAGCAAACACAAGTGAGTTTCTGAATGACAGCTGCTTCATGTATTTATTAAATAAATTCTTTCTTGGATCCACTGAGACAAAAGACAAGGGATAAGTGGGTGTTCTATTTATTTTCTGCGTTTATACGCAGCTCCAGGGAGCTCAGAGTGGTGCACATTGTCCCAAACACCCACGCCCTTTTTATCTGGGCAACAACCTTGTAAAATAGGTTAGAGTTAAACGGAGAGAGAGTGACTAGCTCAAAGTCACCTCACCCAGTAAGCTTCATGGATGGGTAGGGCATGGGACCCAGGCCTTCGAATTTCTAATCCAGTACCCTAACAACTAGATCACACTTAATGTGTTAGGTCATGAAAGGCATTCAGGGTGTATAATGTTAACAGTAAAATTCTCATTTTTCTGTAAGGCTGCTTGGAATATCTTAACTAAGATTAAGAGGGATTAGGCTGCATCCAAGGCCTAATCCCCAGGCCACGTAGCTCTGATTTGTGCCACACGGCCTACTTGGTTCTGCACTCGCAGTTTCGCAGGCGCAGATCTGAGGAGCTCATTAGGGAGGCTCCAGTTGCCTCAGAAGCTGCGTTGGATGCAGTGCAGGCCCACCTTTTTTTAAGGCTCAGAATGTGTTGAAAGACCATTATTTTGTTTTTAAAATGTGCTGTATGAACTTTGGGCCCGATCCGATTGAACCCAGCACCGGCAGTACCTTCATATCACCAGCGCTGGGTGCTGAAAGGCATGCTGGTGCGGGAAAGACCCATTGCTAGAGCAGCTGGAAGTGTTACCTCCACTGGTGGTGAGGCTTCCCAGGGCAGGGGGAGGATAGAACTGGGCAGGGGGAGGGTGGGCTGGAGTGAAGACCCAGAGCGGGGCGTAGACAGCAGCAGACTCTGCCACCCAATCCTCTGCCTCTCCTGAGCCGCGGAGCCTAGACGGTGCCTTGGTTCTGCACCTGCTAAATAACAGACCCAGAGTTGAGGAGACCCATTGCCACTGGCTGTGTTCTACCCAGGATAAGGGAGCAAATGTTCTCTTATGCCAAGGAACCTCTGCTGGCTAACCCCAGCCCCACTGGATACAGCAGCAGCCATTTAAGTGCTGCTATTCCTCCAAGCACCACCAGGGTTTAGGATTGGGATCATGTCTAGTAGAGCAGTGGTTCTCAAACCTTTTAGCACCAGGACCTATTTCTTTGAATGACCATCTGTCTGGGACTTACTGGAAGTGATGCCAGAGCCTGCTGCTTTCCTGAGAATGCAGCAATAAATTGAGAAAAAAACCCAACAGCAAAGTGAATCGGAAAGGAAATAAAACCTATTTACCACCTTGACACAAGCAAAATAACCACTCAGCCCTCTCCCTTTCTAGTGTCCCATCCTCCCATATTTTCAATGATCACTATGTGACCCACCTGAAATTGGCTCACAACCCACCCAGTGGGTCTCGACCCACAGTTGGAGAAACACTGTATGCCCTTTTAGACCTTTTGTTACATAATGCTCTTGGGATATTTTTCTAGTCCTAGTCAGTGATGCACCTTTCAACTATCCAAATATTACATATAATTTAAAACATTATTTTTTAAAGGCTCTCTTTATTTGAGATCAAGCCTTCCTTGATTTCAGTGAAATTTAAATAGAAGCATAGTATTGTGGATTTAATGCAATTGCTCTGAACACTCGCCACAATTTTAAAATACAATTTTATTGTACTTAGTTAAGTAAGAAGGCTGTAGTTTCTAAGCAGCTTAATTACAAGTCTCTACTTTTGTTATGTTGTTTGAGTGAAAAGATTTGCAATTATTCTTACTAAAGCATTTCAAGACTTCTTTTCTCTGCCTTTTTTCTTGCATGCTTTCCCTATATTACAGAAGTAAGTATACAAAGATGGAGTTTTAAGCATGGTTTCTGTTTTGTAAGGGTTTATAAATAGAATATTGACCTTCCCTCCCCCAGTACCTTAGCATTCCAGAACGTTACAGGGAAATGTATGTGCCTCCCATCTTCTTAGAGTCTTCCCTCAACACCTAGTCAGTTAATATAAAGTTCACATTCTGTGACAAAGGAGAAGAGGCAAGGGCTCATTGGCGATTTGGGATATGTGTACAGGCCTCTTGTTTCATGGCCTGGTGTGATGTCTGCATGTGTGCTGAAGGAGGGAGTGACATCATGTAAAAGTAAATTGCATTCAGTGTTCATCCGTCTACATAATGCTCTTCATCTACTTAATAGGCTGGATCGTAATGTTCTTCTCGCAAATGAAAGTTACTTCTGTTTGCATGGAAAGGGATTTTCACCTTGCAGCCCTTTTCACACTGTAAAAACCTGTTCTCCAAATCTCCATAATGGGGAAGGGGCTTTTGGAACGATTGTGCTGAGATGACTGCAGGGAAATTTGCTTGCACAAGCTTCTTTCCTCCTTAGAATACTACCAAGCAGATGGTAGTATTATTTATTTCGCTTTGTAACCCCAGGTTGAAAAATTAATTCAGTTTTTCAGCAGAATAAATGTAAGCATGTTGATAAAACACACTTCCAAACATGATGTCATGACGTGAGGAAGATAAATTAGCTCTGCCCACAATTGGGGTTTTTGAAGGAGTGAAGGAGACACGCTGCCTTTTCTCATTCCTTAACGGCTACAAATGCTGTGACATGATTGGTTAAATGTTGCTTTTGAGGCTCATGATAAAAATCATTAAGGGGAATGAAATTGCCCCCATTCTTCTCAAAAACAATGTACATATTTCAATGAATTCCCCACTTGACTATTTCATTTTAAGGTATTCAGGTTGAAACATTAGGAAGAGGAGTGGGAGAACAGAAGTTCTTTAGTTTGTTTTTCAGCGACAGCCTGAACAGTACAAAACTTCTGGGAGAAAAGAGCTGAAGCCACTACTCCTCATGAGATTCTTCTTCCTGTGTGTCAATTTGCATTGACTGCCAAGTAGTATCTGTGTGTTTGTGAACATGTATAGCATTACTAATCATTGTTGAAAGGGTGACAATTAACTGGAATATTCTTCCGAGTGGGGCATTTGGCTATCTTCCTTTCTTAACAAAAGAACTTTATAGACCCATAGTGTTCCTTTTCTGCTCTTTGGTTAGCACATGTCTACATTAAAGAAATACATCTAACTGTGTTAAAATTTTACTTTGTAGTTATGGCGTATTGCTGTGGGAACTGCTTACGGGAGAAGTTCCTTACCGTGGCATTGATGGTCTTGCTGTGGCTTATGGCGTTGCTGTCAATAAGCTTACTTTGCCCATTCCATCCACCTGTCCTGAACCATTTGCTAAACTAATGAAAGGTACTTGTGCTGCTTATTTTAAAAAAAAACAACAACAACTAGAAGGTGACTAGCATGTTGTCTGTCGTGTAGGTTTTTGTTTCAACATTTCATTTGGTATGATGCTAACACTGGTTTTCCATTTCATTGCAGTCCTGTACTAAAAGCATTTTAACACATTAATCCCTGGAATACATTCATTTCTAAAACTGCGTTTATCTTCACAAGTGCTTGCTCACCTTATGTATTCATTAATTTGTATTCCATCCTGCCTCCAAAGAAGCTCAGAGCAGCAGTGCAGCATCACAGCGATACAGAGTAGCTTAAATTGGGAGATGGGTTCTAGGCTGTGAGGACTGGAACTGGCTTCCCTGACCAGTACCGACACTGTAGCCAGTGGCTCTTGAAGACCTTAAAGCTATGAGCATAGCCTAGGAAGTGTGTTAGGAATACCTAATGAAATCTTACAGGATTCACAGCACAATCCTAAACCCTGTGCAGCGTCGGCCCAATGGGGTTGCATCGACGCTACGCCCTTAGTGCTGATGCGGAAGCGCCAATTGACGCCCCTGCGTTGGCACTAAGGCAACAGAACCAGTGCTGCATGCAGTGCCAATCTGGTTGCACCCGCGCAGCACCTCCCTTGTGTCGGGCCAAAGCCAGCCGGCGCAAGGGAGGCGCCATGACAGAGCAGCTCAGGGATTGGTGGGAGGAGGGCGGGAACTGGGCAGGACATAGGCAGGTCCAGGATTTGGCCATAAGTCCAACCTACATCCGTTCAGGAGGCTGCGTGGCCCCGATTCAGGCCATGCAGTCTCCTAGGATCTGCGCATGCTCTTCAGCGGGCACAGATCCGAAGAGTGCCTACAGTAAGGGAGCAAATGCTCCCTTGCTGTGGGGAGGCTCCAGCCCGTCCTAAGCAGCTCTAGGATATGGCGCTGGTCCAGCAGCCTCGCCAATCCGGCACTGCTTAGGATTGCGCCCTCAGTATATTTCAAGGCCATGATCCCTAGCCGTCAGACTCTCTTTACCACTGCCTTTACATTGTCAGTGAAAAGTGATATAACTCAATCCTAGTTGTCCTTGTGGTTTGTTGGTGCTGATGGTCCTGGTTCATAACACCTTGTAGAATTCAAATGGAAGAAAATGAATCCTTCATTTTAAAAGCCTTTGCAAGCCATAAACCTGGTTCCTATGTTGACAAAGTAATCTTGATGGCATGGATCTAAGTTCTGGGATGGTGTACCGTCTCCACTGAACCTAGGAACTTTTGTATAACCTTGGCATTGGCATTTGCATTTGCATCATATGATCACCTCCATTTGTTTTTGGAAGGGCCACTAAATTATGAAAATTGTGAATACATTGATCCATGTATATACCCAAGTGACATGGTACTTTCCATGAATCATGTTAGGCTCGTGGCCTACTATGTGTAGGCAACTGCTCCATTCATCACCATCTGAATCAGATCTCACACTACCAGGAAGACACCCCCATAGCATTTTTGAGATTTGCCCAGGAACAGCCACATGTGAACAGAAAGCTCAAATTGTTCATAAGTAATTGCTGTGTAGTTTAGAATTCCTGCAGTCTGGCTTAAAGTGTTGCTCCCAATTCTTCTGACTGTTACCATTGATGAATTTTAGAATGCTGGGCACAGGATCCTCACATACGGCCGTCATTTGCCTTGATTCTTGAGCAACTTACTGCCTTTGAGAGGGCTGTTATGACTGAGATGCCTCAAGAATCTTTTCATTCAATGCAAGATGACTGGAAACTTGAAATACAACAGATATTTGATGAACTGAGGACCAAGGAAAACGTGAGTGCATTTTAAAGAAAAGAAAATGTTGATCGTGTGTGCATATGTGTTTCTAAATACACAGTATGATAGGAAAGATTGGGAGTGTTGTCAGTGTTGGGCTCTGGCTCCTACCTAGGATCATAGTCAGTACAGCATATCTTAGCATTTGATGAATAAAGAAGATTGCCGTCCTGCATACTTCCCCATATCATACTTTTATTACTTTTAGATCATATATCTGTCTTATCTACCCTATTAGAACAAAATCAATTATTCAGATACTGCTAGATCTAATAAACCAAGGAAGCTCTAGGGAAAACAGGCTTAAAAGAGAGAGCGTTTACTAAATGTTCTTTTTGAAGGTATGGATTTCCTGGCTTATTTCTAACATCCTATGTCTGTCTTACTGGATTCTCTTGTACAACAGGTCCAAAAGTTTAGTCTGTGGAGCCCTTTGCACCTCTAAACGGAATCTTGGGGCGCCCTGCCAGCACATGCACAGAGTCTCAGGGACGCTCTGAAGGGAAGTGTTTGATAATTGTTTTCCCTCGGCAATATTAATGGCAACTCTGGTTGCTCCTGCCACACAGTTCTTGTAGGTGCAGGGGCAGCGGCAGTTCTAGGTGCAGGGGCAGAACAACAAGCCTTGAATGATCGCACTGCAGGAACCTGTATCTCCTTGTACCTGTCCTGTCCTTTTATAAATCATAGCCTACTCTGAGTTTGTTGGTTTAATAGAAGGGGCTTTCTTTTCTGCAGGGAGATTCCGGTTCAGCTGGTAAAACAGCTTTTAAACAGAGCAAATGAGTGAGGGGGGAATTGGGGAGGGGGCAACCTGTTGTCTTATTTAAAATGTTGACAGATATGCGATCCATAAAGGGAGAATTTTTCTTATCACAGAGCAGAGGACTAATACATGTCCTTATCAGTATTTTGATTACTATTGTTAGGAGCTGAGGTCACGAGAAGAGGAATTAACAAGAGCAGCTCTTCATCAGAAATCTCAGGAAGAGTTGCTGAAACGACGTGAGCAGCAGCTAGCAGAACGGGAGATCGACGTATTGGAGCGAGAGCTTAATATTTTGATATTCCAGTTAAATCAAGAGAAGCCCAATGTGAAAAAGAGAAAGGGAAAGTTTAAAAAAAGCCGGTTAAAACTGAAAGATGGGCATAGAATTAGCCTGCCTTCAGGTATGCTTCTGTCCACCCTGTTGTGTATTCATTGAAATTATGTGGCTGACCCAGAGATTACTATCAAAATATTGAATCTAACAGAATCATCACCTAATACTGTGATTCTCAAACATTTTCGCACCAGGACCCCTTTTAGAATGACAATTTCTCCAGGACCCCCCGGAAGTGATGTCATCATTGCCATGCCAGAGCCTGCTGCTTT
>JAJKFI010034696.1:0-43995 GCA_029204185.1 Lerista edwardsae | reverse complement strand
GATTGATTGATTGATTGATTGATTGATTGATTGATTGATTGATTGATATGAATTCTTGCCCAACCATTCTTGCAGCAATTGCCCAACCATGAAACATCCCTGACAGAAAGCAAGATTAGGACAAAATATAATGTAAAAGCATTGAAATAAAAATTTTAAAAAAACTCAAAAATTCAAACTGTTAACGCTCACAAAACGGTCCACAGTTTGAGAAACACTGTTTTAGGAGAATCTCTCACAGAGAGAGAGAGAGAGAGAGAGAGAGAGAGAGAGAGAGACAGACAGACAGACAGACAGACAGACAGACAGACAGACAACACGCCCAACTGAGGATTACACTTCACACACCTGACGAAAGATTATGCCAAACTAAATATACAAGTCTGTTAAATGTTCCTCAAACAATGTTGTGTTTTCATTATAAAGGAGACCTGCCGTACTTTTATATATTAAACATACCTTATTCATTCTTTTCTGCTCCCTTCTCTCAAGGCTCTCAGCAAGAGAAGTAGGAGGAAATGTAAATGTAAAGGAGCTTCTCACATGGTACTCCTATGTCTATCTCCACAAACTCATCCTGCCCATTGAATCCAAGAGTAACACACTCCGATTGGCACTAGGTCTTCATTATAGCAGCTTCAGGCACGACATCAGGGTTGAGGGAACGTGAAGTTCAGCGGCCATGTGCTTCCTGCTATTCTGCATGTCCATAACATTTGAATTATGATTTTCTCACCTTCCCTCCCAAGAGATGCGCACACACTTGCAGCAGGAATAGCTTGCACATCTCCTAGGGGGAAAGTAATTAAAGTTCTACTTTGAATTGATATGCAAAGGAATAAGAAGCGCAAGGCACTTACGGCTTCTGCACTCACCGCATGTGTCACATCTATAGCCCATCTCCATTTAGGAAGCGAAATTATTTTCAATGGCTCTCTCTTTTCAAAGCTAAATGGCCATTGCCTCTTTCCTGGCCCGCCTATCCTTATGGCACCTGAAAAAATCTCCCCAAACACAAACTCGCCTGCACTAGGTCTGAAGTTAGGACACTTGCATCACAAACTGCTGAATCAACAGCATGCAACCGCAGGCTCATCTGCAGCCATCTCCAACCAGCTGCTCATCTGCACAGCTACTGTCAAATATATCTGATTCTTCTTAGATTATAGGGAACAGTTTCTTAGATTTTGATTGCCCGCAGGGGGAACAGCAAGGTGTCTTTGTTGCTGGGCTATGCAGAGACTTCCTTTACCTCAGAATGCCAGATGCTGGAGAGTGGCAATGAGATGCAGGTATCTAGTAGCCTTGCGTGCTCCCTGAGTCAGCTGGTGGGCCACTGTGAGATGTAGGAAGCTGGACTAGATTGGCCTTTAGCCTAATCCAGTGGGACTTTTCTTATGTTCCTTGAATCACTAATGGAGAAAAATGGATAACTGCTGATGATCTAGCACAGGTGGGACGATCACAGATCTGTCTTGTCCCTTACACTGGGCTTTATGCCTATGCTACTGTACTTGCACAAAGGAGAATAGGATTGGAGCATCAATTTTATATCAGACAGAATAGTGTTTTTTCTCAGTATGATAATTTAGAGTGTTCAACGTTATATGCAACAGCATGCGGTAACCCAAACATTTTCTGTTTTAAAAAGTTATATATTATTTTTATTCCTTGCCATATTGGGTATAACCAGATGTTCTGGCTTATGTGACAACCACTCTATAGACCTATGCATGCCTACGCAGAAGTAAGTCCCATTATGTTCAATGGGACTTACTCCCAGGAAAGTGTGTTTAGGATTGCACCCTTAATGCATTCAGGTGCCTAGACAGATGTCATGCACCCAGGAGATGGAATAATTTTGAAATCGTGCATCATACCTGCAGCTACCCCCTTATCTTTTCTGGTGTCTGGTTTGCAGTCAGATACTGTAGCCTTTGAGGTATTAATGGATTCCAGCAGCGAGACAAATTCCAAGAAATTAGATTCATTTGGTATCTGTCCTTCTTTAGCTTCCAGGTCAGATTTAGACGTTGGTAAAAGTTTTTCTTTGTCGCTTACTGTCTCTGTCGAGTTCTTACTTAAAAAGACATCTGTCCCACTGTCCACACTGAGCACACGAGCATGTCTCTTCTCATAAGCCGCTTTACAGGATGGGAGACCCAAATTCTGTTGTCCTTCTCTGGAATGTGACTTTGTAATGGCCATATTCCCAGAAGCATTTTCTGGACAATTACTTATTTCAGCATGATTGCTTGTTGGATTATCACCATGTTCCTTTATGAGATTGTCTTGTTCACCAGATTCATAGCCAGAACATTGGTTGGATGACGCATCTACATTTAAATTGTCTGGCGTTTGTAAACTTTCACTTGCTTCTTGATAAGCATGACCTCCACTATCATCAGACAGTTCAAAAGTAATCACAGGGATTCTTATCTGTTCATTATTGCTTTGTTTACTGTGTTGCTCCACCATGGCAACTCCAGAGTCTGGATTGGAGCTGGATTTGTCAGTGCCGAACATTTTCAGATGGAGTGACCCTTCTAGATCAGTGGTTGAGTTCTGGGTACTACTCATAGTTATAACTATCTTTATGGGTTCGTGTAGTGTCAGTGGATCTCCAGGGAGAGAACTGTCAACAAGGGCAACAGCTACCTCACTCTCAGAATCATCAAGATGTACTTTCATGTCATCAATATAAGAACTTTCTACAGGTACGTCATTTCCCTTGGCTGCCACTGTATGACACTGTGGACAACTACTAGTAATGCTGTCTTGAGTAGACGTATCTAGTAATTTCTCTTTCTTGAAACACTTGGGATTGCTCAAATGCTCTGAAAGGATGATTGAATTATCACTGCTCCAAGGCTCAAAGGAAATGCCAGTTTTTAGAATGTCATATTGTGACAAAGAAAGATTTGGCAATTTTTTCACCATACTTTTATCAAGGAGAGTATCTTCTATGCCACAATGGCCAGATGGTTGCATTTTCTCTTCCTTTTCACTGGTTGCGCTACTGATTAGAGTCTCCATCGCACTTGGCTTGGCCACAATTGCTGATGTGGTAGCGTTTGACATAAGTGCCATAGAAGCAGACAAAATATCTGCTTTGACACACGGTGAGGTAGATGAAAGTGGCGGGGCAGGCGAGTCATCCAGAACCATTACTCCTAACAAGGATAGACACAAAGATAAAAGTTCAGACAAATGAAACATGAAGTCCTGTCATCAGATGCATTTCAGAGAACTCTGCATTAAATTTCCCAAGAAAATCAATGGGACAGTGCCTAGTGCATTTAAATATGGAGCATTTAAGAGTCATACCTTTCAGTCGGATATAGACACAACTACATTCCTTTTGACAGCACAACATTCTTGCATTTTTATTCTCTTTTTGTATGCAATATGAAGTTGAAGGAAAGCATTATAGAATACTAATATTTCGGAGAATATTAAATTCTCCATAAAAGAATTAAAGGAGAATTAAAGGAGAATTAAAGAGTCTTAAAAGTTGCTTTGGAGAACCATGGAGGGGACTATAAGAACAAAAGAGGCTAGAAGGCAGAGCGTATGGAAAAGAACACACACAAAAAAAACAGTTACAGATTTGATAATTTCCTATGCAGTGATTTTGCATGGTAAAGACATTAACTGCCTTCGAGTGCAAAGTGAGGACCCACCTGGTGAATAATTTGTCCTCCACTTGCAGCCTCTAATGTAACAAGAGGAGGACAGTAAGAAGAACCCAGTTCTTACTAGGAAGGCCATAGTGATCCGAGATGCATACACTATAGTGTGTGTTTAAGAAGTGATGCTATCATGCAGGGCCAGCCAAAGACCACCAGGCACCTGAGGTGGCATGCCTAATGGTGGGGGAAGAAAGGTAACGGGCAGTGCAATCCAAAAGGACTGTAGGGCTGATGCATGTGTGCTGCATCGGCCCACGCTGTTGTGAAAAGCTATCAGGAAAGTGCGAGTTGTGCTGGACCGACACTGGCAGCAGTGTCAGCCCCATCACGCCGAAGACGGGCGCAGGTAAACTGCCCCTGTGCTAGCTGAGTTCAGCCAGCATGGGGGCTTTTCTGGGTGGGGGGAAGGCAGGGGCGGAATGAGGCAGGGGGAGGGTAGAAGGAGTGTGATCTTTTGGGCGGGGGTTGGATGCGGTCATTAGGCCACATCCAAACCCTTGTCCTGGGCTGCCCCAATTCGGGCCACCACCGCATGCTTGGAAGTACACCTGCTAAACTGCAGGCGCAGATCCAAGCAGCCCCAGTGGGGCAGCTGGCATCTACCCCAGGGTAAGTCAAAAGTCCCCTTGCCCCACTGAGGCTCCAAAGCAGTCCCAACTAGCATTCGATACGGCACAGGCCTCTTTCATCTGAGTCAAGCAAACGCATTTGTTATTTACGTTTTTGTTTATGTGCGCTACGGCGTAGAATCATGCTGGCCACCATGATCGGACAAAAACGCCGGCTCACAGGCTTTGAAACGGAGATGAGCACCGCCCCCTACAGTCGGTCACGACTAGACCATTCGGTCGTGGGGAAACCTTTACCTTTACCTTACTTTATAAATAGGTGGAACACTTTGTGAAACGTGGTTTTCCTTTCTTTAAGCAATGTAATTATAGTAAGAAAAATGATCCACAGGGTACCTTTCAGATCTTCAATAGTTTCTTGTGCTGGCAGTTCCTAAAATGAAGCACATGCATAATGCAATCAACAGACTCTCTTACAACATTGTAGAACTTATCCAAAGCATAGCGAAGACACCCCATTAAAATTAGGGAGGCACAAGCATTCACTTGCTTGGCCTGAAAGAGCTAGAAAATTGCACACGTTTCCAACGAACATATGTAAATCCTGCGGTTTTTGTGATTTTGAGCAACTATAATTGATTGCGGAGCTCCCAAAAGTGCACAAGTTTCATTGTCTCCTTCCCTCCCAAGATAACTCAGAAGTTTGTCTTGGGATGGGATGGGAGGAGGCAGCAGAGCCAGCAAAGCTCAGGCATTCCAGGCTACTTCTGCCTCTGCGTCCCCTTACCTAAAGCACCCAGTAACTTATTTTGGGGAAGTCAAAGGTACTAGCAACTCTGTTGACGGCAACATGGGGCAGTCAGGCCCCAGTGGCTCATCATTGTGTCTACAGATCCTAGCAGCCCTGCAGAGTAAGGATGCTTTGCTTGCACTTCCAGCCAGGAAACTTGTAGTCCCAATGCAATGTAGTCCCCCAACAGGGGAAAGAAGCTCCCCTGGGACTTGGGACTAACCATTGCATCCAGTACCTTCCCCTGACCCAAGCAAGATACTGGGTGCCTTCGAACAGGGAGAAAGGAAGATGCCCTGGAGGTACCTGCAGAATTGAAGCAATTGCTCATGCATGATCAAGACTGTTGGATTTCTTATGAGCAGGATCGGGCAATCAGAAGAGCTGGATATTGTTGAGCTCCCCTGATGAATTTCTCGCCACATCTTCAAAATTATCCAAATTTCATAATGGAAAATGATTGCATATTTTTATGGATCTTTTCAAGTATTTTTATGAGCGTTATTTTCACATTTACCTCTGAAGCTATGAATATTAAGAGTGCCACCAAAAACAGCAGCCCAATTCCACCACACACACACCCCTGGGAACGCAGGGTAGAATGAGATAACACCAAGTTTCCCCACCTCTGCTGTATTTCTTTGGGTGCTGCTGGCAAGGGCAGGGAAATTTGCTATGCAGTGACATCACATGCCTTTAAGGCATGAAGAATGCCTTTAAGGTATGAGGACACATAATATGCTATTACTACGCCTATTTTGCTTTATAAACAGCTATGTAAACAACACTGAAATATCGTTCCTGGAAAAAAAGGTTTACTAACCAGTAATCCTGAAGAGTGATGAGAGAGTATTGCCTGTACTTTGACACTGCTATGGATGGTTGGTGTTGAACCATTACGCTTGATCTCTTCAACTATACTACTGTCCCCTATGTTATTGCTGTTCAATAAATTAAGAACAAAGAGGTCAATTATGGTTATTTTTTACAATCACTAATTCCAATCCAAACATGCAGATGCAGAGCCTTGTCGGCGGCCTTATTGATCAGTTAGCTGTTCTCCCATTCCTAAAAGCTACCCAGTACAATTAATAGTTTCCTATCAGAGGGAGAAACAACATTTGCAGCACCCACTTACAGACATGATTCTTATCCAAAGCAATGCAAACATCTCTTTCCATATATGCATGCATCCTAACCAGGGCAGATGACACCAAAAATTGCTTGTTGGATTATCACCATGTTCCTTTATGAGATTGTCTTGTTCACTAGATTCATAGCCTGAACATTGGTTGGATGACACATCTACATTTAAATTGTCTGGCGTTCATTAGGAAAAAAAAAACCTACCTAAGATTTATATGCCGAACTGCATTGTCTCTTTTAGCTTCTTTATTTTGGTTCCCTTCTCTCCAAGAAACTTTTTGCTGAATTA
This sequence comes from Lerista edwardsae, assembly GCA_029204185.1. Taxonomy (NCBI): domain Eukaryota; kingdom Metazoa; phylum Chordata; class Lepidosauria; order Squamata; family Scincidae; genus Lerista; species Lerista edwardsae. Next base: position 37,509 of record JAJKFI010034696.1, on the reverse strand, counting down.
CTTCTCCTTTGTCAAACATAAGATGCAGGCGATAACTGATCACCTTGATTATTGTGAAAAATAATGTCACAGAACTACAATAAATGAATGCTGTGATGGTATTGGGAGGGAATGCCTAGAAACGAAAATAAATAAGGAGTTAATGCAATGACATCTTACCAAAAGAAAGTGTCATCTGTTTATAGTGTGACAATTTTAATTTAAGAACATAAGAACATAAGAAGAGCCCTGCTGGATCAGGCCAAAGGCCCATCTAGTCCAGCTTCCTGTATCTCACAGCGGCCCACCAGGTGCCCCAGGGAGGCATGAGAAAACAAGATGCTTGCATCCTGTTGCCACTCCCTTGCATCCAGTATTCTGAAGTAGCCCACCACCAATGTAAGGAGGTTGCACAATCCATCATTGCCTATAGCCCACAATGGACCTTTCCTCCAGAAATCCGTCTAATCCCCTCTTAAAGGCATCCAGACCAGATTCCATCACCACCTCTTGTGGCAAAGAGTTCCACAGATTAACTACCCACTGGGTTAAAAAGTACTTCCTTTTATCTGTTTTAACTCTCCCAACCCTCAGTTTTAGCGGATGCCCCCTGGTTCTGGTGTTTTGAGAGAGGGAAAAGAACATCCTTTTATCGACTCTATCCCTTCTGTGCATAATTTTAACAATATTTCTAACAATATAATTTCTAACAATATTGACCATTACTGATACTGATGCTATCTCAATACCTAGAAATTATAATAGTACTAATATGTTCATAAAACCTTTTCAGAGTACTTGAAATATACCAACACAGCCATTTTTACAACAATTCTGTATGCTAGCATTATTATACTTCCAATATACATAGGGAGACAGCGATCATGTTTGCCTCGCTGCAACATCATGGCCAAGTTGAAAGATGAAGAACGGAGTCTTCTTCAAAGTGTGTACGTATGTGTGTAAAATGTATACATCTTAAATATCTCTTTTTAAAAATATCAATATCATCACTACTTTAGGCATGTCCAGTAAAATTTTCCATGACTCTTCCATCTTATGAAACTCTTTGGAGTATAGGGGCTAAGGGGGAGAACATCTCCCTATTCCCTAAAGATTCTCTCTTGCAAATGACCCCATCTCCAAAATAATGTAACCTATAAAACGTGGATTTGAAGACCTCGTGATTGCTATGCAAACAAATTTTAGCCTGCCATAGCAGCTGAAATTCTTCAGACTCTTAAAAAAAAACCCAACAACACTCTATCAAGATGTGGATACTGCACAACTGTTATATAAACTACAGACAGATTTAAACTACAGATAGATTAACTACCTGGGTTTGATTTACGATATGCTTTTCTAAAATGAGAACATGCTAATTTGGACTTGATTCAGTTTGGGCCCAAACTAGCTTCTTCTAAGCTTGAGTCCATTCTGAGCTCCAGATTTCATCAGACTCCTGATAATGTTACTAGGAATAGTATGAAGCCTAGAGGCTTTTCCACCTCAGTCTTGGCCCCATGAGTCCACTTTGCCTGCTCCTCCATTCCCTAAAACTTGTAGCAGTGATAAGGAAGATAAGGCTCTAGAACACTGCAGGAAGAACAGCATCCCTTGCTACATTTTACCAGAGGTCTTCTTGCCTACAAAGCTGTTGGGGCTACAGAGAGTGTATTTCAGTAGCTGAGGTGGAGGCAAGAGAAACTGGTGCCAAATCCAAGAGGTCCCTAAACTTAGGCTCATAACAAGCCCAAAGTCTCCTAACTCGGCAGGTTCATACTTCAAAGTCCCTCAATTCTGTGTTTCTACAGCATCATTATTTGAAATCAGGATTTACTAGTTTTCTATGCTAATATTACACCCTGAACAGTATGTTTATCTCACATAAATAGGATCAAGTTCCGCTTAATCTTCTTTGCAGTGCCAGAGATGACTGCATTAAGATTACTAAAACACGCATAGTTATTCCCGTCAACAGGCCTTAAACCACAATTCTATGCTCTTCTGCTCAGAAGTTCCATTGAGGGCCAAATCCTTTCCAGCACTAATGTACCCCCAAGATAAGGTGACAAAAGTTCCCTAGTCTTCAGGAGGCCTCAGTGACTGCTCCCACCATCATAGGATGCCGCGCATACCCCACTGGCGCAGCTGCATCAGTGCTGGTAAGTTGGATAGGACCCGAGTCTACGCACAGATACTGTGTGTTTAGGATTGCACCTTTAATATACTTAAACTTTTATGCTGTTCTGCAGGAGGCATTTAAGTAAAGAAAAACTCCTCAGTATCACCAATAAAGCATTGGCACAGCATCTCTCTGTGCCAGTAATAATGGTCACCAATTTAGCTAAATATGTCATGGGCGTAGAATTGTCAAATGTTAACTTCACCCCAGCACAGTGTCTTTCTCGTGGCTGTTGCTGGTGGTGTTCTCCATTCTTTTAGATTGTGAGCCCTTTTGGGACAGGGAGCCATTTAACATTAATGTTATTATTTGCCTGTAAACCGCTTTGTGAACTTTATGTTGAAAAGCGGTATATAAATAGTAGTGATTGATTGATTGATTAACTTTACTGATTTATGTTAACAAAGAAACACAATTAACAACATGAGCCTGTCATCATGAGCCAAGACATCTGAAGATGACAGTGATGACAGATGACATTTTCCTAACAGTGATGATGATGATTTTATTTGCATTTTATCTGTGTTTATCATGGAGTCTGTGTCTCCACGTATGTTGTGATCACATTGTTCTCTCAAAACTAAAATCTTGTGAATGATATAAGTCAAAAACAAAAATTTTGATTCCTGTCAAAAACAAAAAAAGTACCGGTTTTGGCTGGACTGCACCACAGAATAATAAAAGTTTAAGCACTCGGCACCTCCAGAACTGAAAGGTTGCTGGATATGTTAATTTTCTGGATATTAGAATATTATACTGGTATATAACACACACACCATTGATACCTCCCTACCAAAAAAAAACAAACTCCCTCTCTGCTATTTGTAACATGTCTTATGGCCAAGTCCTAACATTATTTTCTTAAAACCAAGTCCCAGAACTTATATCATTCACAAGATTTTAGTTTTGAGAGAACAATGTGATCACAACATAAGTGGAGACAATGCTCCATGATAAACACAGATAAAATGCAAATAAAATAATCATCACTGTTAGGAAAATGCTAGTTACAGTTCTGCTAGAAGACCCCCCTCTTGCCTCTCTTCATCTTCACAGCTCTGCCTTCCCCTCATCCTGTGACCCGGTCTGCCTGTTGCACCTCTCCAAGGGTCTCCTCGTTTTGCCACAGCCCCCAAGCCCTATTCACATTCCGGGCCCAAGGGTGGGGTATTGTGTGTGTCCCCTTCCCCAGAACCAAGGCCTACCTCTCACTCTTCTTTCTCCACCTCTTCCCACCCCAGGCTGGCCTTCCTCCCATGAACCCTCCCCAGTGGGTGACTGGGCTTCCGTTCTCACCAGGTGGAGTGCCATGGGCAGCAGCAGCAAGAAAAGCCACAGATAGAGGTGGCAGCTGTTCGTGAATTTGCTTTGCTCCGGGTCGTGGTACCAGCCCCCGGTCAGCGCTGCCCACACTCCCTGCCGGAGCAGTTGCACCGCCTGAGATCCCATCGCTTCCCGCCGCGGTCGTCGCCTCTCGCTCACTCTTCCCGTCGCTGCTTCATGCGGTGGCTGCTAAGATGCTTCTTGGAGCCGGACGCCGGGACCTCCATGCCGGATGCTCGAAGGAGTTTCCCATCGTGCTCCGGGGCACCCAGTATCCCAGCCGTTTCTCCTGCGACCGCAACGCTGAGAAGAAAAGGCGGAGCGTCACTCGGCTCCACCCCCAATTTTCGCTAAAGGCCTTTCTTGTTCGTTTGCAAGGTGCGCCTTGAGGTACCGACAAATCGTGCCTACGGCGTGCTGAAACTATGCTAGCGCCACGCGACGCTTCGTTGTTTCTGCTGCAATGGACTAAAACGCCTTACCCTCTGGAAGTCCTTCGTTTTCACTCTTTCATTCTCCTTCGCTGGCGCTCTCGCGATCAACGTTTTATCTCTCTTATCGCGTTCATGGATTGCATTCTGTTGTTGTTGCCATTACATGGACCACAGCACGCCGGGCCTCCCTGCCCTCCACTAGCTTCCGGAGTTCGCCCAATTTCATGTTCATTGCTTCTTGCATTCTGTAAATCGCCCCAAATCTTCAAAATCGCTTGCCCATCTTTACATTTATGTGCCGATCTTTCTCAGACTGCAATCCTATTCACACTTACCTGGGAGTAAACCCCATTGACTATAGTGCAGCTTACCTCTGAGTAGACATGCATAGGATTGGGCTTTCAGATTCCAAACAGCACGTCATTCCAGATCAGGCTGCAATCCTATCCACACTTACCTGGGAGTAAGCCCCATTGACTATAATGTGATTTACTTCTGAGAGGACATGTATAGGATTGCGCTGACACATTCATTATGGAAGGATGAGATGACTGAATGACCGAATGCAAGCCTATGCATGTCTACTCAGAAGTAAATCACATTATAGTCAATGGGGCTTACTCCCAGGTAAGTGTGGATAGGATTGCAGCCTCAGACACTCAGTGCTGCATAAGCTTACTAAGGTTAACATATTATTAACATTAGTACTATTTAGAATTTTAGCCTGCCTTTGTCGCAAGCCTTCATATTTTTTAAGTACCTAATCCTTGGTCAGAAGGTGTTCATTATGCTACTGGGGGAAGAGCAAAAGACTAGTAGCTCCAGAAAGAGTACTAGTAGCTCCAGAAAGAATGAAGTACCTGAGCCAAAACTGGAAGGAAGCTCAGCTGTGGATGTGTCTGGAAGTGAAAGGAAAGTACGATGCTGCAAAGAAATTGGGTAAACTCCAGAAGCTAGTTAAGTGGAGGACAGGGAGGCCTGATGTGCTGTGGTCCATGGGGTTGCAAAGAGTCAGACACGACTTAGCGACTGAACAACAACAACAAGAATCCTTGGTTGCACTCACAACAATCCAGTAAATACTAGCAGTGCAATCCTAAGCATGTGTACCTGAAAATAGGGTATATTGCGTTCAGTGGGGTTTACTTCCAGGAGAGTGTGTATAGCAGCGGTTCTCAAACGTTTTAGCACGGGGACCCACTTTTTAGAATAACAATGTGCCCAGGACCCACCGGACATGATGTCATGGCCGGAAGTGCCGTCATTGTGATGCCAAAACCTGCTGCTTTCCTGAGAATGTAGCAAAACGTTGGATTATTTCTCAGCCATTTTCCAATAGGAAAATGAATCAGAAAGAAAAAAGCCTATTTACGTTTACACAAGCAAAACAACCACCCACACCTCCCTCTTTCCAGCATCCCCTCTTCCCATATTTTCAATATGGGTGCCCTAGGTGCTTCGTGACCCACCTGAAATTGGCTCATGGCCAATTTGGGAACCACTGGTGTATAGGATTGCAGCCTAACGGGGACACTTGAGCATTCCAATGCACATGGAAAATATTGTACAGTACTGTAGTTTCATTAGATCAAGCTCAGTGTGACTTTGCATTTTACAATATATCCATTAGGGGGAGTAATGGGCAATCTTTTCTGAACACTCCTATAACAGTCTGAGGTAAAAGAAAGGAAGGGTTGTTTTAGTAGTTCTGTAGTTTCACCACACAACTTTCACTACCATTGCTAATATTAATATTTTAAAATACGATATGCAAGTAATTTCACTCTTTGCTTTTGCATGTGTGCTGAACTGAACTCACATCAGATAAGAATACATATATATTGGCCCAGTGTACGGTCTTAGCTGGGACTTTTAAAAAATCCCAATTCCAGCTGATTTCATCTTGGAAGTAGAATTAGTTGCTGCTGAAGAAGCTGAGAAGACTCTGTCCTACAGGTACCCACTCAATGCTAGCCGGCTCCCTGTTAGTCTTACCCTGCAAGTCTTTGTAAGAAGTGGCTGAAACTGGAAACCCCACAATAACAATATCTTAAAAGATAACTGAACCTGGCAGCATTCAATTAGAAGATTTTTGCTGTGGTTGGCAGGAGGTCTCTGTTCCTAGCTAAGATACTCATTTGCGTAGATCTCGGCTCCAAAGAATATAAACGCTAAGCAAAACCATTTTTGGTAAGGCTAGTATCTCTACATGGAAACAGGAACAGCCATGCTTGCATGTTATGTACCTACCAAACACCAGTCCTAACTGATAAACTAGCTTAATTCATTAGATCAAGCCAAGATTTTCTTCAAAGTATGTCTAAATCCTGTTCTCACAACATTGACCAGAAAAGGTACACTTTCCTAAAGCACGTTTGGACTACTGGGAGGATGGCTCACATCTGTGTGCTGGCCTCTCTGACTCCGACAGTGGTCCAAACATACTTTATGGGGGCCCTTGTGCTGGCCAAACTTTGCTGGCTTAGCTTATGCAGTTTAGGATTGTACCCCCACTGAACACAGTGGAGGTTACTTCTGTAAGCATAAAATTTGTATTCTAATTTTATGCATACTTATGCATACAATTTTATGCATACGTATTCTAGAACTGAGTCCCACTTAACACACTGGGGGTGCAATCCTAACCTGGAATCACACATGCCAGCACAGGAGTGTTGCAAATGCACCGTAAAGCATGTTTGTACCACTCTTGGAATCAGGGAAGCTGGCGCACGGACGTGCGCCATCCTCCCTGACTATAAGAGTATTGCAAACATGTTTTATGGCATGTTTGCAACACTCCTGGGCCGGCACAAGTCAGGTTAGGATTGCACCCTGGGAATTACTTTCAGTTCAACATGCCTAGTATTGAATTGTAAGATTTTAAAAATGTGCCTGTGGAAACAGCATCTCAACAAGTAATGCATTCAAATATTTCCAGAGGCTGCAAAGCAGGGAAGGAATAAGGAGCATGTCATATGAGACCGAAAGTGATTCTAGATCCTAATCTACATTTCTGGTTCATTATTCACTTCTGAGCTGGGATGTGGAGGGATGATGGTATGAAACTGAGATTTTTCTTTCCAATTTTACATCCTCCTGACAAGGTCTGGCCCATTGGAAACAATGGCACCAACAACTGTGCCCTATAAAGTGCCCCAGAGCATGTCTAACCCAAAGCTTTGCAAAAAAAGGGCTCTCAGGCATGGCATTCCCAAACCTTTTCTTGTTTCATCTGCATAAGAAACCGCCTAAGGAACACCACAGCACCCCATGGTAACTGCTGGACCACACCCAGAGGCAGATCTAAGGGAGGGCAAAGCTCTAAGTGTTGCAAGAAGCCTTACCCTGTCATGTAAATCCCGCCTCTCCCTTGCTGCTGTAGCCAGTAAGCAACGCCAAGATGTTGCTGTTCCCTATGAGGATTGGCTAGAACAGTGCAGGAGAGAAGTGATTTCCACTGCAAGGTAAGGCAAAACTTAGAGATTTCCCCTCCCTTAGATCTGCCTCTGACCACACCATCTCATGTGTCTTATGTCAGTGGGATATTATTCTTGTTGAGGCATCCAAATAGTTTGTCAAACACAACTCAGTATGGCACAAAGGGAGTACAAACATGGTGTCCCCATGATGAATCCCACTGATTTACCCGCATAACAATCCTAAGCAGGTTTACTCAGAAGTCCCACTGGGGGTATAATAATCATTATTATTTACATATCACAGTTTAGGGTCAAATTCTACCCAACTTACCAGAGCTGGTGCAGCCATGCCAGTGGGGCATGCACTGCATCCTCCAGTAGGGAGGCAGTCATGGAGGCCTCCTCCAGGTAAAGGGGGGAATTTCCCCCCCCCCCTTTCCTCAGGGCTGCATTGCAGCTGCATCAGCACTGGAAAGTTGGATAGGATTGGGCCCTAAATTATTTAATGATTTACATATCACCTCTCTCTCTCTCTCTCTCTCTCTCTCTCTCTCTCGCTCGCTCGCTCACTCTCTGCTTTTTACAAAGTATTAGAGGACCTGAGCTCACAGTATAAAAGCTACACAAGGAAGGCAGATCTAAGCTCACCGTATAAAAGCTACACAAAAACTTGAAGGTGACCTTGAAATGAGGAAACAAATCAGGGCAGTGACCAAGAGAGACAGGATTGTAATCATGGGGGACTTCAATTATTCTCATATCGACTGAGTCAACTGCTGCTCTGGTCAAGAAAGAGAGACCAGATTCCTTGACGAGCTGAATGACTGTGCCTTAGAGCAACTAGTCATGGAGCCGACCAGAGGACAGGCGACTCTGGATTTAATATTGTGTGGTACTCGGGACCTAGTTAGGGATGTAAGTGTTACTGAGCCATTGGTTACTGAGCAGTGACCATGCTGCGATTGGTTTTGCCATGCATGTCCAGGAAAGAGTGCAGAGCAAATCTGACACAAGAACCCTTGACTTTCGAAGGGCAGATTTCCCTCAGTTGAGGAGGCTAAGGAAGAAATTGAAAGGGAAGGTAAAAAGAGTCCAATCCCTCCAGGCTGCATGGAGGCTGTTTAAAATAACAGTAGTAGAGGCCCAGCGGAAGTGTATACCGCAAAGAAAGAAGGGTTCGACAAGGTCCAGGAGGGTGCCTGCATGGCTGACAAAGTTAGAGAAGCTGTAAGAGCAAGGAAGCTTCTTTCTGTAAATGGAAGTCTTGCCCCAGTGAGGAGAATAAAAAAGAACATAAACTCTGGCAAAAGACAAGTAAGAAGGTGATACGGGAGGCCAAGAAAGTGTTTGAGGAACGCATGGCTAGCAACATAAAGGGGAATAATAAAAGCTTCTTCAAATATGTTAGAAGCAGGAAACCTGCCAGAGAGGCGATTGGCCCTCTGGATGGTGGGGGAGGGAAAAAGGAGATAAAAGGGGACTTGGAGATAGCAGAGAAATTAAATGAATTCTTTGCATCCGTCTTCACAGCAGAAGACCTTGGGCAGATATTGTAGCCCGAACAGCCCTTCCTAACTAAGGAATTAAAGCAGATAATGGTTAACAAGGAAGATGTTTTAGATCAAATTGATAAACTACATATAAATAAGTCACCAGTCCCAGATGGTATACACCCAAGAGTTATTAAGGAACTAAAGAACGAAGTTGCTGACCTCTTAACTAGAGTATGCAACTTGTCCCTTCAAACGGCCACGGTGCCAGAGGATTGGAGGATAGCCAATGTCACGCCAATCTTTAAGAAAGGGAGAAGGGGGGACCCTGGAAACTACAGGCCGGTCGGCCTAACGTCTGTTCCGGGTAAGATGGTGGAAAGCCTCATCAAAGATAAAATCCTAAAACACATAGAGGAGCAAGTACTGCTAAAGGAAAGTCAGCATGGCTTCTGTAAGGGTAAGTCTTGCCTCACAAACCTTTTGGAATTCTTTGAAAAGGTCAACAGGCACGTGGATGTGAGTGAACCTGTGGATATCATATACCTGGATTTTCAGAAGGCGTTTGACAGTCCCCCATCAAAGGCTGCTGAAGAAACTTCATAGTCAGGGAATAAGCGGGCAGGTCTTCTTATGGATCCAGAATTGGTTGAGGGCCAGGAAACAGAGAGTGGGAGTCAATGGGCAATTTTCACAATGGAGAGAGGTGAAAAGTGGAGTGCCCCAGGGATCTGTCTTGGGGCCCGTGCTTTTCAATTTATTCATAAATGACCTGGACACAGGGATAAGCAGCGAGGTGGCCAAGTTTGCAGATGACACTAAACTTTTCTGGGTGGTAAAAACCAGAAAGGATTGTGAAGAGCTCCAGAAGGATCTCTCCAAGTTGGGGGAATGGGCAGCCAAATGGCAGATGTGTTTCAACGTAGACAAATGTAAAGTGATGCACATTGGGGCAAAAAACCAAAACTTCACCTATAGGCTTATGGGTTCTGAGCTGTCTGTGACAGCTCAGGAGAGAGATCTTGGGGTGCTGGTGGACAATTCAATGAAGGTATCGACCAGTGTGCGGCAGCAATTAAGAAGGCCAATTCTATGCTTGGGGTAATTAAAAATGGGGTTGAGAATAAAACAGCCAATATTATCATGCCATTGTACAAATCGATGGTAAGGCCGCACCTGGAATATTGTGTCCAGTTCTGGTCGCCGCATCTCAAAAAGGACATAGTGGAGCTGGAAAAGGTGCAGAAGAGAGGGACAAAAATGATTACGGGGCTGGGGCACCTCCCTTATGAAGAAAGACTGCAGCGTTTGGGGCTCTCCAGCCTAGAAAAAAGGCGCCTGAGGGGGGACATGATTGAGACATACAAAATTATGCATGGAAAGGATAGAGTCGATAAAGGGATGTTCTTTTCCCTCTCTCAAAACACCAGAACCAGGGGGCATCCGCTAAAACTGAGGGTTAGGAGAGTTAAAACAGATAAAAGGAAAGTACTTTTTTACCCAGTGGGTGGTTAGTCTGTGGAACTCTTTGCCACAGGAGGTGGTGATGGCATCTAGTCTAGATGCCTTTAAGAGGGGATTGGACAGATTTCTGGAAGAAAAGTCCATCGTGGGCTATAGGCAATGATGGGTTGTAGCCTCCTTACATTAGTAGTAGGCTACTTCAGAGTACTGGGTGCAAGGGAGTGGCAACAGGATGCAAGCATCTTGCTGTCTCATGCCTCCCTGGGGCACCTGGTGGGCCGCTGTGAGATACAGGAAGCTGGACTAAAAAAATTAGTCCAAACTTAAAGGACATTTGGCACATGAAATTGGCGAAACCGTTCTTTATTTTGTTCCTTTTGGAGTGGAGGAGCGAGCAGTTAGCAGATCCGAACCATGTACGTATTTTGTTGTGGGCAAAGATCACGACAAAGTAGGGCTTTGGAATGGAAGCAAAAATGTCTTGGTCTTTCGGGCAAAAAATGACTGAAGAATACGTGTTTTCGTGGTCTATTCTCTGGCCACAGCATGCTTCTCCCCTTTTTTTTTCAGCCGCGCGCGTGCTCAAGAGACAAAAGGACCCCCAGTGTGGCAATCCCATTCATTGACTGAGACTTGGGTTTCCTGGGAGCACAGCGAGCTGTTGGAAGGAAGCGCTCCTGCCGGGAGTCTCAACTCTCCACAGTCCGGCATCCCCATCCCGCTTCCGGCTCACGTGCTCTCGCTTCTTTCCGCGACCTTCCCTTCCAGGCGAGCTGCTCGTGGGTACCTACTTCGCCGGTCCGGCGTGGGCGGCGGCAGCGGCGTAACCAGCACAGGCACCTGCGAAGCTTCACTCTTTGACCCTCTTCGGGGACTCGGGCTTTGGCGTCACGTGCGCCTTGCCGGCCAATCCGGGCCAGCTAGGAGTTGTTCGCGAGCTGCTCCCGGCGGTGGAGAAGTAAAGTCAGCCAGGAAGAGTGCGGAGAGGTGCTGCTGCTGCTGCTGGCTGAGACCACCTTGGCTCACATTGCCCGCTCCGAGGAGTGTCCGCTTCCTGCCGTCGCCGAAGGGGTTCTGGCGCTTTACCTGTTGCTGCCGCCTCCGCCTCGCCTTCCCTGGCACTGCGTCTCCTCTCCCACCGCTTCTTGCCTTTCCTCACCTGGGCCCCTTGTCCTTCCTTGAAACCCCCTTTCCTATGCCAGCGCTACCCTAAATCCTTCCGCCCCGACCCTCTTTCTGCCCGATCTCTTCCCCCTCTTCATCTCTCTTGCATTTGTCTTGATCAACTTCTTGGTCTCTCTGTGCATATTCCTAGGCCTGTGAACTGCTGGGCAGCGGGTGCAGGTCTTTCTGCTCCCTCCCCCCCCACCTTCCAGCCTCTTGAGCTCCTTATCCGGAGACCTCCTGGTACCTCTGTGCCCTGACAGCTCCCACCAATCCCTCTGGCTTAGTTTTTGTTTCCACTAAGGCTCAACTGGCTTGTGCATTCTCTGCCGTGGCTCAGCTTCTGTGATCCTTGCCCTGATCCCCCTGGAATTCTTGCCTCAGCGCAGTTTCTTCCCATTGCAATGTTGCTTTTCTTTCCTCGCTATTTCCTTTCTTGCACTCTCTCTATGCTAGGCTAAAACAGCATGTTTCTTCCCCGGTGTCCTTGATTGTTCCCAATGCTGAAGTTGAAATTGATGTGGTTAGTGCCACTGCCTTGACCATGGCTTTACTAAGCCCCGAGGGAGTGACTGAAGGGACTTTGGGAGCCAGTGGTGTGTCTGGCTGTCCACTGTGGACTGTGCTGTACGACTATGAAGCGACTGGGGAAGATGAGTTGAGCTTGCGGCGGGGAGAAGTGGTCGAAGTTCTCTCTAAAGACGCAGCCGTCTCCGGAGATGATGGCTGGTGGGCAGGCAAAATCCGCCATCGCCTTGGTATTTTCCCAGCCAACTATGTGACTTACCAACCAGGACGTTACCAACATCCTCCGTTAGGAGTGTTGGACAAGTCTGGCCAAAGCCTAGCAGTGAGCGATGGACATCCTGAAGGTGGTGGAGGCCATCTGGGTTCTCTGGAAGAGATTGACTTCCAGCTTCTGGAACTGCAGGAGGTCATTGGAGTTGGGGGCTTTGGCAAAGTTTACAGAGCTATATGGAAAGGCCAAGAAGTGGCAGTAAAAGCAGCCCGGCAGGACCCAGATGAGGACATTATGGCCACAGCAGAGAGCGTGAAGCAAGAGGCAAAATTGTTCTCCATGTTGAAACATCCAAACATCATTGAGCTTCGTGGTGTAAGTTTGCAGGAACCCAACCTCTGCCTGGTTATGGAGTTTGCTAGGGGAGGACCCCTCAACAGAGCTTTGTCTGGGGTTTCCCCAGCCACTGGCGGGAGCCATTGGGGCCGTCGCATACCACCTCATACCCTGGTCAACTGGGCAGTACAGATAGCTCGTGGGATGTTCTATCTACATGAAGAAGCCATAGTGTCCATCCTTCACAGAGACCTCAAGTCAAGCAATAGTAAGTATTGCTTGTACTAGTATTGCTTGTAATAGTAAGTAAAACAGGGTGGTTTTGTATGTGTGTGTCTGTTATTTTCAGAAGACAGGTTGCATTTCCTTTTTCATGTTTAAATGCTATAATTATGAAAAGCCCCATGATGAGAAATGTCATTTTAAAACATTGAAACAAATGAAGTGAAATGCTTGTCTGTTGGGGCTGGATCTGACACAGCTACAATGCACCTTTCTTTTGACTAATTATGTTACTTTTAGACTTGTCATCCTCAAGATGTCTGTACTGGGTTTTGGTCATATCATTTTCTTGGGAGGTGGGGGCTTTCAAAATCTGGCCTTCAGTTAACTCGTATCACAAGCCTGGTTGCGTGCATTCTTTCTTTTATGTTGTCGCAGCAGCACTTTATGCATCCACAATCATTTCAGTGCTTAGCTATGTTTAGAAAAGTTAAACAGCCTTTCCGTGGTTACAAGAAGAAAAGTCCGTCTGGATCAATCTTGTCTGCAAAATCTTTGGTCTCTCCACATACGGGTTGTTAAAACTGCAAAATTCCATTAGAGCAGTGGTTCTCCCTGCCCCTTTAAGGGGTGGGGAGAGGAGGCAGCAATGCAATCCTCAGAATTGTGCTGCCACCAGGGATGGGAGGAGGTGTTTTGCACTTACCAGCCTCTAATGCTGGAGGTGGGGGGGGGGGTGTCAGGGAGCCCTCCACAGGACTCCACATGCCTCCAAACATGTGAAATAAGGGGAGAAAGGGGCAAAACTGTTTTTGTTGCAAAACTGGAAGTGTCCCCCCCCTTTTTTTGCTTATTTCCCCAGGACATCCCAAAACCCCAGTGCTGGAGGCTGGTACGTGGTGCAAGCACTCCCTCCCATCTCTGGCAGCAGTGTGATCCTACATCACGTTGCTGCCATAGCCCCTCCCCCACAAGCACTTACAGTGCTCCCAATTCCCTTGTAGAAGCACTGCATTATTATATAGCATTAGGAGGTGAGCTAAGGGTACTGTTCCCACTTGGTCTGACTTCCAAACATTAGCAATGCTACCTGAGTCCATAGACAGATGTTGCTTGTGCTGTCTTGTTAAGCTGTAAGAAGCAGTCATCTGTTCCTACTTTAGCCTCTGATTAGTTTAAAACAACTAATTCTTGTCTAGTTTCAACTGGAGATGCTTAGCTGCATAATTTTGTAAGAAATATCTTTGGGGGAAAAATCTGCAAAAAATACCCTGTACTCTTTACATGATGGTGCTCTGGCAGAATGTTTGATGCTGGTGATATGAGGACAGCAGGTAGTTGGGATGACCCATATGTATGAAAAACTGTTTATGAAGAAATCCAATCTCATACCATTTTGAATGGAGAAAGAAATGAACAATGTATCAAAATACTTGAAGTGACCCTCCCCCACATTGCAATTAATGAGTATGCAGTAGTGGAACATTCTGAGAACTGATGTTAGTTTGCAAAAGCTTCCATGTGTCAAGGCCCAGTCTGTCAAGTTTGGAACAATATACTCTAGTTGGTGGTGATTTTTCTGTCGTCTTAAGATGATATTGCCTCTCCTGGGTTTTTGCAGTGACTTCCTATTGATTTATTATTAAACTTCTTGTGTTCTTACATTTTAAGGGTGCCCACCTCTCCAACACTGTGTGTTCCTCCTTCTTTATAACCATTGATGTGCAGTGCAATTGTGTGCATGTTTACTTGGGAATATGTTTCACTGGGATCAATGGGATTCACTCCCATATGTTTGTGTCTGTCTGTGTCTGTTTTTCACACATTATCCATGAGATTCACTGTTCACTATTGGTGGGGTATTGAACAATCCCCTCTACTATTCCATGTCGGAAGATAGTAGGATAGTGCTGTTCCGTAGGAGCTTTTTGTACTGCTGCTAGGACCACAGCTGAATTTCAACCCCCAAATCATAATTGGATTTACGTACTCATCTGGCCATGAAGTCCTTTGTTTTTCACAACACTTGGCTGAATGAAGCTTTCGTGATGAGAAATGCAGCCTGAGGAATCTGCTGTTCTACAAACAAACAGTGTGGCAGCTTTCCCACATGATTGTTTTCATGGTTTAGTGCAAAAATGGGAAGCGGCAGCACACACACAAAACCCAACTGCAAGTTTGCAGTGTCTTCAGTCAGTTGTATAACTGTGCCATCCATGTTAATTGAGCTGATTGCTTAGTCTAACATTTGAATGATCAGACCGCAAGTCTTGCATGAGAAGAGTTACAGCTATGTGTGGATGGCATATACATGTGTCCCCCCATTTCAGTGGATTCAATTATCCACAGTTCTCCACCTCCTACATGCCCATTGTGTGTCTGTAAAAGGGGACCCTGTACTTACTGTGGTGCCAACCGCTCATCTCTCTTCCATTGCAGGCTGTGATAGAGAACTAGAGAGGAAGGTGAGAAGCAGCCATCTGAAATGCTAGAGGAGGGAAACAGCCAGGATGCTGATAGGAAGCAGGAAGCTTCTTGCTTCCTGTGAGCATTCTCCTAGTCTCCCTCTTCTAGCATTCCAGATGGCTGCTTCTCGACTTCCTCTCTAGTGTTCTATCAGTCTGCAATGAGAGAGAGAGATGAGTGGTTGGCACCACAATGAGTACAGGGTCCCTTTTTATCTCCCTTCAGTATCCGGAGATAAAAGGAGGGGGGGGAACATATCCCCCACAGATACAGGGGGACACCTGTACTGAGTGCAGTCTGTCAGTTCACCAATAGCTAATACAGTCATGTCTTGGTATCCACTGGGGTTAGGTACTGGGACTCCCTGCTGATGCCAAAAACAAAACATGAGTCAGGCCTGCTGTTTTGCAGCTAATCGAAGAAAAGTGACCCCCCTCCCTTAGTTCACTCACTGAAGAATGGAAAGCGATTAATCACTTCCACATGCCATTGCTCAGCAAGCCAGGGTGAAGGGAGGGGTCACTTTTTCAGAGTGAGCTGCAAAATAGCAGCTCTAATACTGTAGTCCCACTCCCTAGAGAAGCAGTTTTTAGAACAGGGATTGTAAAGAGGCATGTTTTTCCCTCTTCTGCAGAGATTGGCAGGGTCCTTTTATCCTTAGTGGCCATCCATGTTGCTTAATCAATGGATAAAAAAATCAGTGTACAAAAAGGTTAGACACGTATATAATATGCAAAGAAATTGTTAGTTTTTGCTAGAATAGGGAAGAGGAGGAGAAGGGAAACTCAGAATCAAGTTTTGAGTAAGCAAAGTGAAGATTAGGTTGAAAATAGCAATTTCCTATTTGTATGATGTCTGGCTCTTCTTAGTTCACATCTGAGGAGGAAAACCATTAGTCGGGAGCATTAGTTGGAAATCCTGCATACTTAAACACAAGCAATGTCAACAAAAGAGTTCCTTCATGCCATTGAATACCTCTTGGAAAAGTAATGAGAGAAAATTATACCTGTTCTGGAAAAGGGGGGAAAACATAAGAGCAGACACTTTGCTTTATCTTGGCACTACATAACATGTAGTACTGTATGATAAACAGTGGGTATATCAGCTTGTTGCAGTTAATAGTCATACATTTTCCTCATCATGGAGACTGAAAGTATCATCACAGCCAGAGGCGTCATCCAGGCGGAACAGGTATGCTGTTCTGTGGACGGGCCCGGGCCGCGCCGCCTCTCCGGAGGACAGGCGAGCTGCTGCTGGGCCCGCCCGCCCGCCCTCCCTTACATCCCGAATTGCTCTGAAATGGAGCGATTCGGGCGCTATGAGGCTTAGGGAGGCGTGGCAGCCCTCCACCATAGGAGCGGACGGCTGTCAATCATCCGGGTGTTCCGGTTCCTGGCGTGCCCGGATGACATCACTGATCACAGCCCAATCCTAACCTGGCACAGGGAGGCCAGACAGCCTGACCCATATCCAGTGCGGGGGTGGGGCTTGCTGCAGCACAACCCAGGGTAAAGAGCATTAATTGCCCTCGCCCCATATTGCGCAACAGCCCAATAGGCCTTTACTTCTCGGATCTGTGCCATCAAAATTGCTGATGCAAATCTAAGGGGTCCCAGAGAAGGCTGATTGAGATGGGGGTTTCGATCCGGCCTGTGTTGGCCTGTCCAGTCCCACCCCCTGCTCCAGACTGGGTTGCCCTAGGATCCACCCTCCCTCTGCCCTCCTCCCTTCCTCTCCAATCCCTTGCACTGGCCTCCCTCAGCTGGCCTTACTTTCCCAGCATAGGTCCAGGAATCTGCACGTCCCAAGTACAGCCCACGTCCTTGCACTGGCCTCTCGGCTTTGGAATCAGTCCAAGTGCAAAGAGACTTGTTCTGGCCCAAAGAGCGCTCAGGATTGCACTCTCAGTCTTACATAAGCTAGTAAGAACATTTCTAGGTCTCCTTGTATATTTACATAGGCAAGCACCATTATGGGTATCAGTTCTTTACACTTACACACAAATGGAAACATGTGCCTTCCATCTTCCCCCTCTCACAGAGAGTACATACTAGACTTCCTTTTTATTTGGTTGGGTCCTATAAATGCTACCAGAGCTGGAAGGAGATCCTCTTAAACCAGGTCACGCCTTCGTAGTTTAAACTTGTATGCCCATCTGATATGGCCCATGAATATGGGGCTGAGGACTACATAAGTGAGAATGTAGTAGGATTATGAGAGAGAGATGCAAGAAGTCATCAGAGTGGAAGAAGACTCATTTGACTCTTCTGAGTACATTGCAAAGGATACATTGAATACCTGTCACTTGGTGACGCTTGTTACGCTTTGCAAGTCCAATTTGAACTGAATGTTGGCCTGCACCGGGGCGGGGGGGGGAGGTCACAAGCTCCCCAGACCCTCTGGAGAGCCCCAGATAGGTTCCACCCACCCACCCAGAAGCAGTACAACTGTGAGGATTGTTCTGCTGCCTTTCCTCCATCCACACACACAAACACTTACAGGGTTCCCAAAGTCCGAGTAGGACTTTGGGAGCCACTGTGCTACTCTATAATTGGTATGTCAGTCAACAGTATATTTTTGGTCTTTGCGAGACCAGAAACTGGTTGTAAATCTAATATTTTTCTGTGATAGTTTTTTTTTTTCTATTTGTAATCAGGTACTGTATTGGCACTTGAATACAAATACATTTGCATACACATTTGGAGTACATAGCTGGTCGTGACCTCTGAAAACAGAGCAACTTTTTATTTTACAGTTTAAGCCACAAATGTGAATTGAAAAGCATGGAATGCCCAGGAAATGGGTGCCTTCAAAAGAGGGTATTTATTTATCTGCCACTTAATTGGTAAACAAAGAGGGAAGAGGAGGAACCGTGTGTGTAAGACAATAGCTGGCAGTATGGTATGCAGGAAGTAGAAAGAACGGGGTGGTAAGTGATGGACAAAGGAGAGTTAGTGGCAGGCCACATTTAGGAGTTGGGAATACTTTATTATCACTGCTAACACACCATGATCACATCAAATCTAGTTGATAACTACTGCTTTAATTAGTTGCCGAAAGATTAATCGCCTAATCCCAGGAAGCATACAGGATATACTGCACTTTCTTTTCATCAACGAAGCCTGATAACCTAAATAGAGAGTACCATTATTGTCTTGACTTAAAGTCAAGTGCATATGTTGAGATTAGGTGGCCCACCCTGTGAAGGAATAGCTATCAGTTATGATGATAAATGTAAGATTTCTCTACATCCCCAACCCATAGTAAATGTACAAAGGTTACTTTGTGTTGTAGCCGTGCTTTTTTACTCTGTACATTCACAGCCCAGTCCTATCCGCCCCCTGCTTGCTGGTGCAGCTGCCCCCAAAAAGTACAGGCTGTATCCAGTTGGGGGAGTGGAACCGGAGGTTTTGGAAAGGGAAGGGAAAGGCTCCCTAAGCTTCTTGCCTTGCAGATGAGTCTTGGAGCATTACTAGCCCAGGTCCAAGGAGAAAAAAGAGGTGGGGAAGCTGCTGCTGGGGGGATAGGATCATTGTTATCCAGGGTGGATAAAAATAGATGATTTTAAAAAAATTTAAAAATCAGATTTTTTTTATTTAAATTGGATTTTTTTATTTTTATCAAATTTATTTTAATAAAATGCTTTTGGAGTAAAAATCTATCTAAAGATAGTTTTCTATTTAAAATACATTAATTAGTTTATTCAGCATGAAATGGAGCTTAGTTATGTAGCATGAGGCTGTATATTCTGCAATATTTACATTTTTGGTAAACTCATTCAATGAATCCAAGCTCTGCAAGCTGAGATAACATGCACTGCACTGATGCAGTCACACAATTTCATGATAACCATGAGATAAATAATAAAACATGTTTAAGCAAATACAAGAATATGTCATATAATGTTGTTTTAATTAAATAAAATAATTTGAGTAGTTCTCCAAAGATGTGTGATTAAGCTATTAACCTAAAATCGGTTCTGATATCACTGTTTTACTAACCTGACAGCTTATTATTCTAATAAGGTTTGAATAATAATATTCAAAACCTTCATTTTGTTTGCAAATAATATTAAAGATTCTAACTACCAGCAAGAATGAGTCCTTACATTTAAAGAGTACCTGTCATTTCAGATCCATCGTGGCAGCGCTTGTTAGCGGGCATCCACTCACCTGCTGCCCGCCACGTCCCTCACCTTATTGTGTTACTGCCGCATCACCAGCCGTCCCATTAAAGTGAATGGGACTGTTCGTGAGTCAACAGCGGGTCAGAGGAGAAGCTGCTGCGGGACAGAGATGACAGTTGCTCTTTAAAAATTATGATTTAAATTGAGTTGATTTAAATCAAACCTTTTTACTAGTGATTTAAATCGACTTGATTTAAGTCAAATCCACCCTGCTGCTGCTATCATATCACCAATGCATACCATCACTGCTGGGTTCCCCCAGTCTGCCCCCAACTCCCCCACCCTCTTGCTTGCCTTGGCAAGTCCTTTTCGGACTGACGCAGATGGGAAGGCCCCGGACTTCCTGTTAGTGCTCAGGCAGCGTACTAGTCAGTGTACTGCTGGAGCACACTTGACAGCGGTTTTTTGGCAGTCGCCACCAGCAAAACACATGTTCTGCTGTCAGTGATGCCAATAGGATTGGGCTGTCAGTGATGTAATAAAGCAGGAGTTCTTATACCGGGGTCCATGAATGGGCTTCAGGGAGTGCATGAACATGGAGTGCATATGTGTCTGTGTATTTGGGGGGGGGGGCTCCACAGCTTTCATCAGATTTATCAAGGGGTTCAGTGTCTAAATGTCTGCCTGGCCCAGCGTTTTGTCCACAAGAGCAGTCAGCCAGAGGACAGGAATAGCTCTCTTCCGCTTGTCACAGCATCCAGGCCTGGAACGTAACCTCCTGGGGCCCGAGACAGCATTTCAAATTCCCTCCTCCAATCCAGGGATTTGGGAGAGGAGGGCAACCAAGCACCTGATAATAAATGTTATTTATTTATTTTAATAAGTGTTATACCAGCAGTTCCCAAATTCCTTACCTTTGCGCCCCTCATCATCTGTTGTGGAAGTTGCTTCTGGGTCATGCCAGTTCACAACCTGCTTCATTGGCAGTGCCAAGCTGCACTGGACCGCCTTGCAGCTTCCTAGTTCAAAAATCAGGTCAGGACCTGCCGGTGGGTTGGGACCCACAGTTTGGGGAAATGCTCACCACAGATACACTTGTCTACTATTAATTTCCCTGAGCTATTTTTTCTTTCAACAATACAACTGATTCTAGTGCTGCAACAACATCCAGTACAAAAAGGGTGTATGAAGAGTGGTGCCCACATAGTGTATGAGTGGCTGATTATGGGGTCCACCCTTGCAGTGGACCCTGCTTTTGTATATCTTGGGCATGGTGGTTCCCCTACCATGGAAAATTTCCCCACTGGAAAACTTCCCTTCTTTTGAGGTTGCAGCTAGACACTGTCACTCAGTCCTGTTGGCTGAAGTATACAACTCAGTTTTGTGATCTGGGAGGTCTGAAAATTCAAGCTACTGAGGATATCCTTCTATAATGTCCTGTTTTACATTTGAGTGAGATTAATTGGCCTACGTTTGCTGGACTTGGTCTGGGAAATTAACCAAATCTGCTGGACCAATAACTTCTTTGTCAACTGTCAGTTTCTTATCTCAGTTTGTTTTTGATAAATTCTTATGTTGCAAGTTTTGAATGCAAGTGGCCTTGTATAATAACAAAATACTCAAAAAGGGTAGGTCAGGCTTCTGCTGATTTCACATCGTCTTGAGACTAAAAGTACAGATGTGTTACTTTTGAAGCCATATCAAATGGCTTGTGGTGGTTTGAAGGGGGAGACTTCAGAGAATTCCACAAACTGTTTTTACTAACTTATTGGTGTTTATCGTACATTATTTCACAAACATTTCACCTTTTATAATGGCTGCATTCTGTAACATTGCCCAACAACAAAAATAGTTGTTTTGGTGCTTTGGAAGTTAGACCTGTTCATGAACATATTTGGATATGGTCGTGGATATATTTGAGGTTCTAATTCCAAACATGATGTCTGTTTGGAATATCAGCTTCAGTTTTGAAGATGCATCAGGCCCACCTTAGATGCTGATGTGCAAACAACCAGTTGAATTGGCATATAAAGTGGCTATGCCATTTTTCAAAATTAGAGCTGATAGGGAAGAACTGGTGCTATTTTTGTAATCAGCACTCCAAATATATATAAAGCACCAAAATGTGTGTTGGGTAGTTTAATCCATCCTTCTTGCTTCCTGATGAATGCTACCATCTGTCAGATTTCCATTGACAGTATGGACATCCCATTTGTGGTATGGTCCGGAAATTGACTGGGTGGAAGAATTCATGAAACCCATGGTAGCTAGAAAAAGCTGGGACAACGTGCAAGTTGATGGACCGGGAAATTGTGGGAAATGTTAATGAACTATGGATTAGGCAATGGCTTTGGCTGAGTAGGCCAGCATATACGTTTGTTGGAGGGGGGAAGAGAGCTCAACTGATCTCACGAATTTGATGTATGTCTGTTTAGATAAAGAAGGGCAAACAACATGTTTGTCATTGAAAGCACAATCCTAACCTGGCACAGTTAGGCCAGCACAAGGGCCACCATAAAGCACATTTGGACCACTCTTGGGAGTCAGGGAGGATGGCACACATCTGTGTGCTGGCGTCTCTGACTCTGAGAGTGGCCCAAACATACTTTATGGTGTCCCTTGTGCCCGCTGAACTTTGCTGGCTGAATTCCAGGATTGTACCCTGAGTCTGAACTGCTCTAGTGTGGAAACAAGTGTTCGTTCATGACTTGGGGACAGCAATTGTCATTTTTCTTCAGAGAGGCACAACTTTGCTTTTAAGTCTTTGCTTTGTAAATAAATTCAAATATAATACAAGAGTTCATACAAACAATGCATCAAGTATTTAGATTTTTCTTGCTATATTGCTTTTTTTCCCCTTCCGTCTTTCAAAAGTATCTCAAAAGTCCTTTGGGAACCTACCAGAGTATACTAATATGGTAGTCTCAAATCAGTTCTTTTCTCTGAACGTTTTTTGCCAAGGGGCATAGCTGCTGTTGAATCAGCCCCAGACAGACAGTGTTGGCAGAACAGTTCTGCTTTGTTCTTTTCCCTGCTAATGAAATGTTTATTTTTGCAGGTGTGCTTTTAACTGAAGCCTGATAAGCCAGCCCTTTCTGCTTCCTCCAAAACACAGCAGCAAGCAAGGACTTTAATCTGCAGTTTGTTACAGGACTTGAAGATTTTGGAACTTTTATTCAGAGTTAGGTTTTAATGTAGTTGTTAAAGTCTTAATGTTTCAATGGGACAAAAGTAGAATGTTATTTTTATGCTATATCTTTCATCAGTTATCACCCGGTCACAAAAAAGCCAAAATTTCGAGAACTGGTTCTTTGTGTGGAATATGGGATTTTTATACCGGATCTTTCCTAATGTCTGTCTCTGTCTCTCTGTCTCTCTGTCTCTCTGTCTCTCTGTCTCTCTCTCTCTCTCTCTCTCTGTGTGTGTGTGTGTGTGTGTGTGTGTGTGTGTGTGTGTGTGTTTAAGGAGAGAGAACAGCTACAAAAAGCAGTTTTAACTTTTGTATTTGTTTTGGATCAAGTGGTAAACATAGTCATGGCTTTGTAAAAACTACAGGGAACCCCCTATTTTCTGTTGTTTTAAATAACGTTCCCCCTTCAAACTGAACAGCGTCGTTCAAAATCCTAGTGTCTGAACATTTTGACCTAACTAAATTTCTTAATGTCTTGACCCAGTGTAATCTAGAAATGGTGCTCTTACTTTGCTAGATTACCTTTATTTTTCTGGGAGCATGAAGGCCCTCATTCAGTCCCTACTCAGTATGCTTCATCACAAAACTTTTGTTTACTAGAACTGCTCCAAATCCTGCCTGTTTGAAATTCCATAATACAACTTGAAACAGATTAGATAGACTACTAAAAATATGACTGGGCATGCTCTGCTAGGCTCTTTGGATTTAGGAGTACAGTATACTCTTTTCAGGAGTATTTGGATACACCCAGTCTTTAATTTGCACATGCTCTTAAAAGGGGATTAGCTGCCCTTGACAGTTGTACCTTTTAAATGGTCTCAAACCCTTCAATGGGTATCAGCTTTTAGAATAAGCCTTGGCAGAAACTGTTGGCGATTTCTGTTGAACATGAACAAAGTGGAGGCTTGGGCCAGAAGGACAAAACAATTGAAAATACTGGTGGTATAAACCTTCTGCCAAAGATTTACATTTGCATTTAATTTTATCTTCATTATTCTGTGATAGAAAGTGGCTAAAATAATCCCTTCTGTTTTTCTTCTGTGAAATAATCCCTTTCTTCATGCAGTTCATACATGAACTCCTTAGTTTTCTATGCTTTGTGATCAACCATACAAATTAGTGTAATGCACTATACCTGGCCTTAAAATTAAGCTTTAAACTTGAAAATTGAAACCTGTGGCGTCTGCATTTTTTTACCATTGATTTTGTTAATTTGACAATAATGTGGTTGGTAATTTGAAATAATCTCCTCAAGAGAAACATTTTTTCCCAAATTTACCATAGGTGTTTGCAATAATGAATATCTAACAGTGAAAAGGCAACTTTGGTATTTGGCCCTGAGTAACAAGAATGAATAAAAAAATTGAAGAAAACCTGATTGCACAGTTGGCACCTAGCTTGTTCTTATTTGAACACTCTTTTATTTTTGAACACCATCAAGTAGTATAAACTAATAAGGTTAAATTGAAATGTTTTAAAAAGTTTTACCAGTCTGTATGGTACTGAATTAGTTTTTCTAGCCATTAAATATTTTAACACAAAGGTGTAATAATAGAAGTGTATGGAACTGAAATATGGAACCTTCATTTTGAGGAATGAAATTGCTGATATACCAAATGCTGTTGCTTAGACTTTGAAAGTTGAAACTTCCCTTACCAGAGTAGTGCAAGTCTGAAATATTGGATGATTCTCTGGGACCCATCAATATTGATAGTATTTTAGTTCGTTTGATACTGGCCCTTACATTTCTGTTCGTTAGAGGTGTGTACTAGGTGTGCACTCTAAAGAATTAAAATTCAGTTTGTTTTTGTAACTATCTGGGACAGAAGATACTCTGTGGAAATTTTCTTTTAAATGTCAGTGTTTTTAACTGAAAAATTGCCTGATTCTTACTATTCTAAGGGCGCAATCCTAAGCAGCGCCGGATTGGTGAGGCCGACGGGCCAGCACCATATCCAGCGCTACTTAGGAGAGGCTGGAGCCCCCCCCCCCCCTTACGGCAAGGGAGCGTGTACTCCCTTACCATAGGGGAGGTTCCTATGTGCTCCTTGAATCTGCGCCCGCTAAAGAGCGGGCGCAGATTCGAGGAAACCATGCAGCCCGAATCGGGGCCGTGCAGCCTCACTGACGGGCTTAGGGTATAGCCATACTGCCACCTCCCAAGCCCGCCCAAATCCTGCCCCTGCCACCCTCCCTCCCACCAATCCCTGCGCTGCTTCTGCGCAGAGCCTCCCTCACACCGACCGGCTTCGGTTGACGCAAGGAAGGTTCAGTGCGGGCGCAGCAGGGCCAGCACTGCCTGTAGCGCCGGTTCTGCTGCTCTAGTGCTGAAGCAGGAATACCAATCAGTGCTCCCGCATCAACACTAGGGTTCTTGCGCCGACGCTATGATGTAGCGTCGGCACGATGGGCAGTGCAGGATTGCACTGTTACTGTTCGTATAAAAAAAAAATTCAAGCTGCTCTGGGAGCCCTCTGAGCTGAAAAGTAGGATATTTAAATGCCATAAATGAATTAGATCTTCGTGTGGATGTTAAAACATGAATATAAAAAAAATATAATGGAAAGGATTTCTAAGCAAGTAAGAAACTGGATGGGTTGCCTAACTGTTATTCTAAGCTAATGACAGATTGCAGTCTTGTGCTTGACTTGTATAAGAACTGTTCCCACTATTAGATACTCCAAACCTCTTGTTATATCAGTGATCTTGTCCTTGTCACTCTTTCCTCCAAAGATGTTTCATAGTGGTATTCTAGTGATTGTCACCTAGTCCACTTTGCCCCAACAACTCCGCCTCTACTTTTTGACAATCTTGTACTGTTAAAACATGGGTATCTATTTTTGCTTTGAATGGTGTCAGCACTTCAAATGCTCAGTGGCTTAAAGGTGGTTTGAAACACTTGTCAAAGTTATTGCCTGGTGACTGGAAAAGCAAACAGAAGCACAGTCTACTGTTAGCTCCAATTGCACCCCCATCTCCCAGAGTGAAAATCGTGGTAAGAGAAAGATCAGCTGGCCCCAACCGTTGGCCAGAGAAAGCAGCTGCAAAGAGATTTCTCTACCCCCGCCCCCCCCCCTCCACAGAGACATGAAAGAACTGTTATCCAAACCTTGAGGCTAAAAAAGCAAAGGGAACCATACTCTGGCTTCTGCCATTGGCCAGAGGCCTAAGGAGGTGCTGTTCTCCATTGTTGCTGTGACCATTTTGATCAAAAAGTGAGAAATGATAACTACAGTAATTAGTACAAGTTATACTAATGCTTGGGATCTTAAAACATTACTACAGTATTGTATTTCTTATATTTTTAAGTTCAGTGTTTCCTCCAAGGAGCTCAGGGTGATAATACCAGTCCGTCCATCCCCCACCCCACTAGTCTCCTCTATCTTAAAAATTTATGAGGTAGATCAGGGAAGCCCTCTGGGGAGAGAAGCCCTATTGAGATGTTATCCAACTATGGAGATTCTCTGTGTCTGCAATGACCATCACAGCATTTGCAAGAGCTGTGCTCTGCCCCACCCACAGAGAGTATAGATATTTATTCTGTTTGGAATGTTGGCACCCTACTCTTCCTCCTGAAACAAATGGATTCCCTTGTGTTTTTTAAATACAATAATCTGTGAACAATCTGGCACCCTGAGTTCTCTGAAGAAGGGTTGATAGTTTAAGCCAACAAAGAAATTTTATGTATTCCAGTAGGCTTTTGGTAGCCTATATTGGTACATGTTCAGGGTGCAGTCCTAACCAACTTTCCAGCACTGACATAGCTGTGCCAATGGGGCATATGCTGCAACCTGCAGTGGAGTAGTCATCACGGAGGCCTCCTCAAGATAAGGGAATGTTTGTTCCCTTATCTCAGAACTGCATTGCCTTTACCCCTGTGCTGGAATGTTGGTTAGGATTGCGCCCTCAGTTTCTGCAAGGTTGCCAGTTTACATTCACTGTCGTTTCCCCTTCGTTTCCTCTTATCTGCGGATCCGGTATTCACTGATCCACTTCTCCATGCACATTTTATTTTTTCTTTAGTACCAGTTGAACTATGTGCGTTCATGTGAGGAGCATTCTTGCTTAACTGAAGAATGTGACATGTAGGCAGTCAGGCCGCATGCTAGAGGGACATAGCTAGAACATTAGCAGCAAGCTTCCTGTTAACGTTCCATTAGCCTCCTCCCTGTAGTGGAGACTGGGATGGGGGACTGCTATTTCTGTAGGGTTTCCCCATAGCCATGGTTTCCGTATCCACAGGGGCCCCAGAAACCACACAGATACAGGGGGATGCCTGTATTTCCAAATAAGCCCTCAGCATTTGGGCAGATCATGATTGAAGGTTGTTTGTAAAACAAGGCAGGTCTGAACACCCAATGACTTGAACTCTGAATGCATGAAAAAGTAATATTAAAAAGTAAGAATAGATAAAAGGAAATACTTTTTTACCCAGTGCGTAATTAAACTATGGAACTCCTTGCCACAGGAGGTGGTGATGGCATCTGACCTAGGTACCTTTAAAAGGGGACTAGACAGATTTCTGGAGGAAAAGTCCATCGCAGCCCACAGGCCATGACAGGTAGTGCAACCTCCATGCTTAGTATGCTACCTCTACATACTATATACATAGTAAGCTACCTCAGAATGCCAGATGCTTGGGAGTGGCAACAGGATGCAGGTATCTTGTTGTCTTGTGTGCTCTCTGAGGCATCTGGTGGGCCACTGTGAGGTACAGGAAGCTAGACTAGATGAGCTTTAACCTGATCCAGTGGGGCTCTTACATTCTTAATATTTGACCATATTTTCTCCCAAAAAAAAATTGTAAGCTAGTTGCAGCATGCAAAAAATTGATCAAACTGTGGAGAGAACCAGTCCTTCACTACCTGGAAGAATTTATTTAGGTATTAATTGCAATAAAAAGACAGCAGAGAAGCTTGGATCATGCTAGTTCTGATTAAGCACAGTTTATGGCTTTAACAAAGAGTGACTTTTTTCAGTTCCCTACAGATATTTTTTAAAAAAATTTGCGCCACTGTCTTAATTTAGTTACAAGTAAAAAACCACCTATACTTTAACCTTTCCCACCCTGCTTCATTCATCCCACTGAAATCAGGTAGATCTCTATAAATGGATAAAGATTAAGATAAAGATTAAGGTGAAGATTAAGATGATATAAACCACTGTCAAAATGGTAGGGAGGGCATCCTGTAGACATTAGTTAGAATCTGGATAACCCTATGAATTTGAGTGTTGGGGGTTGAGTTACCTGCCAGCCTGAAGAGAAGATAGGAGTTTAGAGACTGGTGCATTGAGAAAGCAATGTTCTAATACAGAGATCCCCAAACTCCTTACCTTGGTGACCCACTGCATCATCTGCTGTGGATCCTGCGTTCACTGAGGCCAGGGTGTTGCAAGATAAAATGACGGATGACCAAAAATAGTTTCTGGGTCATGTACATTCCCTGTATAATTGATTGCATCATACTGTGTTTCCCAAATAGTGTGTTGTGACCCACTAGCACGACACATGTTTTGGGAAACGGGGTACAGTATGGTCAGTGATGTTTGGACGTGTGTGTGCATGATCCAGAAGATATTTCAGGTTTTCAGCCATTTTACCTTGCAGTGTCACTGACTCGCTGTGACCCACCAAAAACTGGGTGGTGACCTACAGTTTGGGAAATGGTGGTGGCCTTCTTGGTGGTGGCACCACGACTTTGGAATACCCTCCCCTTAGAATTAAGAACTGCTCCCTCTTTGGCAATATTTCGGCGGGGGTGGAAGACTTTATTTAAACAAGCCTTCAATTGTTGACAGGCTGGCTGGCATTTTATATTTGTCATCTTATATTTTAAAGGATCCACAGGGCTTGCTTGTTTTAAATTTTTAACTGTTTAAATATTGTTTTTAACATTGTTTTAATCGTTGTGGTTTTTAAAGTGATTTTTAATGTTGTAAGCCACCTTGGGTGCCCATGGGGCAGAAAGGCGGGATACAAATAAAATAAATAAATGCTGCTGTAATGTGATCATACTATCTTGACATTCCTGTAAACTGACCACCTGAGTCCAGATTAGTGCAGCAGACGTCCAAGATGGTACAGAATGTATGACTTTATTTGTACGGTGTGATCTTATTTTAAAATGCTGTAACAACTTGTTTAAATAAAGGGGTTTTATATCTTTGTATATAGCTACTAAACCAAATAGATATAATTAGGCGAGATGTGTATCTTGTTGCTGTCATTATCCATTCTAAAATATTTTAATGTATAGGCCTTGTTTCTCTTCTGAAATTACACTTTCCTATTGGGTTTTTAAACTTAGTGTTTACAAAAGTTTAGTATAGGATTAGGTTTGTTCTGTGGTCCTGACTACAGATATTGGCTCTTGTAGTATGTATGATCAAATTCTACAAATCTTTGTTCTATGGAGCACTTAACGTATAAAGATCCTCACCTGAATCATTGTATGTGCTTCAAAATCATTTCTAGATTCTGAATCTCCCGTTTAATGTATAGTTGAGTGCCCAGAATTCATCTAAAGTTTTAAAGGTCACTTATCTTGACATGAAGCTAATGAGGGGCAAATATCTGTAGAGGTCTGCAAGGGATGGCCTAGTGCAGGTTGCTAGGCAACAGACCACAAGAATTCGTTTGGTCACAAGGCAACGGAGTCTCTTACAGTTTGCCATTGGATATGACAAATGAAAAAGAGAAATAAAAAAATATGCAGAGTACATACAGTAATTATTTTTTGTCCTGTTTATGGAAAACTGTTCCATGCTTGCTTCTCCCTTCCTGCCTTGGTAAAGTGAAACTTGGTGGGGCGCCAGTTGTTACCTTTCCAAGGCGGTTTGTTTGTTTTTTTAGTTTCAGTCACACTGACTGACATGGAATTTGTGGAATTCTACTGTGCATGTTTATAACGAACAACAACAATAGGCCTTTCATTAAAACACAAAGGGCATCATGTTCATACTGTTACATTAACCACATTCTCCTGGTATTAATTATTGTCGACCTGGGGCACAAAGTTTCAGCCTGCTTTCTTCTACATTTCATCAGTGCTTCAAGACCCATGGTTACGCTTCGGCAACCGTGTCTTTTTAAAAAACATAGTAAAATATTAATCATTTTCCGCAATTGCACGGGTGAGAGGTCACAAGTCTTTTGCTGGTACACATTCCACAGCCTCAAACAGTTTAACTGGTTATCTCTTAAAGGTGCCTTGCAATTTATATGGCCAGGGAAAAAACTAAATTGCAACTTTATCTGTAAGTCGGACTTTGAACTGTATATCTCTCAAGTGTGCTTGAGCACAGTTGCTTTGAACAGAGGTGGTACAAACTGGGTGTTAGAAAAGTTTCACGGTAAAATGCAGTTTAGTTTATCTAGCCTTCTCCCTGACACATTTTGTATGTGCAAGAACTTGTCATTTGGAAGAATTTTACTATACAGTTCCTCCAGCTGCAATGATATAGTTGAGCAATAATTTTACGGCTTCATCTTCTACAATATGTTTGTGACTTATGTGACCAGCATGAGATCTAGAACCAGAAATTTCTGTTACTTGAAAATTGTATCTACAGTATTGTGTCTGTTTCCCCTCCATCTGTGTTGGACACCTCATGCAAATAGGCCACATATGAACTGAACTGCACAAATAAGGGTCCGAATAAAGCATATGTAGATGTCTAAGACAGTCAGAGGAGAAATAGCTGCCAAATGTGGTAAATTTCACCCTGGATCTCTTACAATGAGCTGAATCCAAATTCTCACTGACTGTAAAAAGCTGTAATGAAAATCCATGAAAAGGAAATGTGTATAGTTACATTTTAAATATAGGCATGCTCTGGTATCTGCTGGGGTTCTGTTCTAGACTCTACTGTGGATACCTTATGAAACCGTGGATACATTTTAAGGATAGGGGAATCTCAGTGGTTTTGCTGCAACAAGGCAAAAAAAGAGATTGGTTTAATGTTCCCCTATCTTTTTAATAAGAGTTTCCCACTATCCATGGTATCCCTAGATAACTGAAACCGTGGATACCGAATGTGGATACTGGGGCACCCCTGTATAGCTAATTTGTACCCATGTGCATTCATTGTAGACACAGATTATGCTTAATCAAATGGTTTAACTTAATGAAAAATCTATTAATGTGTTCTCTTTTACAGTTCTTTTGCTTGAGAAGATAGAGAATGATGATATTCATAATAAAACGTTGAAGATAACAGACTTTGGTTTGGCTAGAGAGTGGCACAGAACAACTAAAATGAGTGCTGCAGGCACCTATGCGTGGATGGCTCCTGAAGTTATCAAGTCTTCCATGTTTTCTAAAGGAAGTGATATTTGGAGGTAAATACTCGCGACTGATTTTTTTAAAATTAACAATTTTATTTCTGTCCAGCTAAATTCAACCTGAGACAATCCTAGGGTTGAATCGTTTCCCTAATTAGCATACAAATCAGTCCCATATAAATATGTTTTTCAGCAAACACAAGTGAGTTTCTGAATGACAGCTGCTTCATGTATTTATTAAATAAATTCTTTCTTGGATCCACTGAGACAAAAGACAAGGGATAAGTGGGTGTTCTATTTATTTTCTGCGTTTATACGCAGCTCCAGGGAGCTCAGAGTGGTGCACATTGTCCCAAACACCCACGCCCTTTTTATCTGGGCAACAACCTTGTAAAATAGGTTAGAGTTAAACGGAGAGAGAGTGACTAGCTCAAAGTCACCTCACCCAGTAAGCTTCATGGATGGGTAGGGCATGGGACCCAGGCCTTCGAATTTCTAATCCAGTACCCTAACAACTAGATCACACTTAATGTGTTAGGTCATGAAAGGCATTCAGGGTGTATAATGTTAACAGTAAAATTCTCATTTTTTCTGTAAGGCTGCTTGGAATATCTTAACTAAGATTAAGAGGGATTAGGCTGCATCCAAGGCCTAATCCCCAGGCCACGTAGCTCTGATTTGTGCCACACGGCCTACTTGGTTCTGCACTCGCAGTTTCGCAGGCGCAGATCTGAGGAGCTCATTAGGGAGGCTCCAGTTGCCTCAGAAGCTGCGTTGGATGCAGTGCAGGCCCACCTTTTTTTAAGGCTCAGAATGTGTTGAAAGACCATTATTTTGTTTTTAAAATGTGCTGTATGAACTTTGGGCCCGATCCGATTGAACCCAGCACCGGCAGTACCTTCATATCACCAGCGCTGGGTGCTGAAAGGCATGCTGGTGCGGGAAAGACCCATTGCTAGAGCAGCTGGAAGTGTTACCTCCACTGGTGGTGAGGCTTCCCAGGGCAGGGGGTGTATAGACTGGGGCTGGGGGTGGGGGGGCTGGAGTGAAGACCCAGAGCGGGGCGTAGACAGCAGCAGACTCTGCCACCCAATCCTCTGCCTCTCCTGAGCCGCGGAGCCTAGACGGTGCCTTGGTTCTGCACCTGCTAAATAACAGACCCAGAGTTGAGGAGACCCATTGCCACTGGCTGTGTTCTACCCAGGATAAGGGAGCAAATGTTCTCTTATGCCAAGGAACCTCTGCTGGCTAACCCCAGCCCCACTGGATACAGCAGCAGCCATTTAAGTGCTGCTATTCCTCCAAGCACCACCAGGGTTTAGGATTGGGATCATGTCTAGTAGAGCAGTGGTTCTCAAACCTTTTAGCACCAGGACCTATTTCTTTGAATGACCATCTGTCTGGGACTTACTGGAAGTGATGCCAGAGCCTGCTGCTTTCCTGAGAATGCAGCAATAAATTGAGAAAAAAACCCAACAGCAAAGTGAATCGGAAAGGAAATAAAACCTATTTACCACCTTGACACAAGCAAAATAACCACTCAGCCCTCTCCCTTTCTAGTGTCCCATCCTCCCATATTTTCAATGATCACTATGTGACCCACCTGAAATTGGCTCACAACCCACCCAGTGGGTCTCGACCCACAGTTGGAGAAACACTGTATGCCCTTTTAGACCTTTTGTTACATAATGCTCTTGGGATATTTTTCTAGTCCTAGTCAGTGATGCACCTTTCAACTATCCAAATATTACATATAATTTAAAACATTATTTTTTAAAGGCTCTCTTTATTTGAGATCAAGCCTTCCTTGATTTCAGTGAAATTTAAATAGAAGCATAGTATTGTGGATTTAATGCAATTGCTCTGAACACTCGCCACAATTTTAAAATACAATTTTATTGTACTTAGTTAAGTAAGAAGGCTGTAGTTTCTAAGCAGCTTAATTACAAGTCTCTACTTTTGTTATGTTGTTTGAGTGAAAAGATTTGCAATTATTCTTACTAAAGCATTTCAAGACTTCTTTTCTCTGCCTTTTTTCTTGCATGCTTTCCCTATATTACAGAAGTAAGTATACAAAGATGGAGTTTTAAGCATGGTTTCTGTTTTGTAAGGGTTTATAAATAGAATATTGACCTTCCCTCCCCCAGTACCTTAGCATTCCAGAACGTTACAGGGAAATGTATGTGCCTCCCATCTTCTTAGAGTCTTCCCTCAACACCTAGTCAGTTAATATAAAGTTCACATTCTGTGACAAAGGAGAAGAGGCAAGGGCTCATTGGCGATTTGGGATATGTGTACAGGCCTCTTGTTTCATGGCCTGGTGTGATGTCTGCATGTGTGCTGAAGGAGGGAGTGACATCATGTAAAAGTAAATTGCATTCAGTGTTCATCCGTCTACATAATGCTCTTCATCTACTTAATAGGCTGGATCGTAATGTTCTTCTCGCAAATGAAAGTTACTTCTGTTTGCATGGAAAGGGATTTTCACCTTGCAGCCCTTTTCACACTGTAAAAACCTGTTCTCCAAATCTCCATAATGGGGAAGGGGCTTTTGGAACGATTGTGCTGAGATGACTGCAGGGAAATTTGCTTGCACAAGCTTCTTTCCTCCTTAGAATACTACCAAGCAGATGGTAGTATTATTTATTTCGCTTTGTAACCCCAGGTTGAAAAATTAATTCAGTTTTTCAGCAGAATAAATGTAAGCATGTTGATAAAACACACTTCCAAACATGATGTCATGACGTGAGGAAGATAAATTAGCTCTGCCCACAATTGGGGTTTTTGAAGGAGTGAAGGAGACACGCTGCCTTTTCTCATTCCTTAACGGCTACAAATGCTGTGACATGATTGGTTAAATGTTGCTTTTGAGGCTCATGATAAAAATCATTAAGGGGAATGAAATTGCCCCCATTCTTCTCAAAAACAATGTACATATTTCAATGAATTCCCCACTTGACTATTTCATTTTAAGGTATTCAGGTTGAAACATTAGGAAGAGGAGTGGGAGAACAGAAGTTCTTTAGTTTGTTTTTCAGCGACAGCCTGAACAGTACAAAACTTCTGGGAGAAAAGAGCTGAAGCCACTACTCCTCATGAGATTCTTCTTCCTGTGTGTCAATTTGCATTGACTGCCAAGTAGTATCTGTGTGTTTGTGAACATGTATAGCATTACTAATCATTGTTGAAAGGGTGACAATTAACTGGAATATTCTTCCGAGTGGGGCATTTGGCTATCTTCCTTTCTTAACAAAAGAACTTTATAGACCCATAGTGTTCCTTTTCTGCTCTTTGGTTAGCACATGTCTACATTAAAGAAATACATCTAACTGTGTTAAAATTTTACTTTGTAGTTATGGCGTATTGCTGTGGGAACTGCTTACGGGAGAAGTTCCTTACCGTGGCATTGATGGTCTTGCTGTGGCTTATGGCGTTGCTGTCAATAAGCTTACTTTGCCCATTCCATCCACCTGTCCTGAACCATTTGCTAAACTAATGAAAGGTACTTGTGCTGCTTATTTTAAAAAAAAACAACAACAACTAGAAGGTGACTAGCATGTTGTCTGTCGTGTAGGTTTTTGTTTCAACATTTCATTTGGTATGATGCTAACACTGGTTTTCCATTTCATTGCAGTCCTGTACTAAAAGCATTTTAACACATTAATCCCTGGAATACATTCATTTCTAAAACTGCGTTTATCTTCACAAGTGCTTGCTCACCTTATGTATTCATTAATTTGTATTCCATCCTGCCTCCAAAGAAGCTCAGAGCAGCAGTGCAGCATCACAGCGATACAGAGTAGCTTAAATTGGGAGATGGGTTCTAGGCTGTGAGGACTGGAACTGGCTTCCCTGACCAGTACCGACACTGTAGCCAGTGGCTCTTGAAGACCTTAAAGCTATGAGCATAGCCTAGGAAGTGTGTTAGGAATACCTAATGAAATCTTACAGGATTCACAGCACAATCCTAAACCCTGTGCAGCGTCGGCCCAATGGGGTTGCATCGACGCTACGCCCTTAGTGCTGATGCGGAAGCGCCAATTGACGCCCCTGCGTTGGCACTAAGGCAACAGAACCAGTGCTGCATGCAGTGCCAATCTGGTTGCACCCGCGCAGCACCTCCCTTGTGTCGGGCCAAAGCCAGCCGGCGCAAGGGAGGCGCCATGACAGAGCAGCTCAGGGATTGGTGGGAGGAGGGCGGGAACTGGGCAGGACATAGGCAGGTCCAGGATTTGGCCATAAGTCCAACCTACATCCGTTCAGGAGGCTGCGTGGCCCCGATTCAGGCCATGCAGTCTCCTAGGATCTGCGCATGCTCTTCAGCGGGCACAGATCCGAAGAGTGCCTACAGTAAGGGAGCAAATGCTCCCTTGCTGTGGGGAGGCTCCAGCCCGTCCTAAGCAGCTCTAGGATATGGCGCTGGTCCAGCAGCCTCGCCAATCCGGCACTGCTTAGGATTGCGCCCTCAGTATATTTCAAGGCCATGATCCCTAGCCGTCAGACTCTCTTTACCACTGCCTTTACATTGTCAGTGAAAAGTGATATAACTCAATCCTAGTTGTCCTTGTGGTTTGTTGGTGCTGATGGTCCTGGTTCATAACACCTTGTAGAATTCAAATGGAAGAAAATGAATCCTTCATTTTAAAAGCCTTTGCAAGCCATAAACCTGGTTCCTATGTTGACAAAGTAATCTTGATGGCATGGATCTAAGTTCTGGGATGGTGTACCGTCTCCACTGAACCTAGGAACTTTTGTATAACCTTGGCATTGGCATTTGCATTTGCATCATATGATCACCTCCATTTGTTTTTGGAAGGGCCACTAAATTATGAAAATTGTGAATACATTGATCCATGTATATACCCAAGTGACATGGTACTTTCCATGAATCATGTTAGGCTCGTGGCCTACTATGTGTAGGCAACTGCTCCATTCATCACCATCTGAATCAGATCTCACACTACCAGGAAGACACCCCCATAGCATTTTTGAGATTTGCCCAGGAACAGCCACATGTGAACAGAAAGCTCAAATTGTTCATAAGTAATTGCTGTGTAGTTTAGAATTCCTGCAGTCTGGCTTAAAGTGTTGCTCCCAATTCTTCTGACTGTTACCATTGATGAATTTTAGAATGCTGGGCACAGGATCCTCACATACGGCCGTCATTTGCCTTGATTCTTGAGCAACTTACTGCCTTTGAGAGGGCTGTTATGACTGAGATGCCTCAAGAATCTTTTCATTCAATGCAAGATGACTGGAAACTTGAAATACAACAGATATTTGATGAACTGAGGACCAAGGAAAACGTGAGTGCATTTTAAAGAAAAGAAAATGTTGATCGTGTGTGCATATGTGTTTCTAAATACACAGTATGATAGGAAAGATTGGGAGTGTTGTCAGTGTTGGGCTCTGGCTCCTACCTAGGATCATAGTCAGTACAGCATATCTTAGCATTTGATGAATAAAGAAGATTGCCGTCCTGCATACTTCCCCATATCATACTTTTATTACTTTTAGATCATATATCTGTCTTATCTACCCTATTAGAACAAAATCAATTATTCAGATACTGCTAGATCTAATAAACCAAGGAAGCTCTAGGGAAAACAGGCTTAAAAGAGAGAGCGTTTACTAAATGTTCTTTTTGAAGGTATGGATTTCCTGGCTTATTTCTAACATCCTATGTCTGTCTTACTGGATTCTCTTGTACAACAGGTCCAAAAGTTTAGTCTGTGGAGCCCTTTGCACCTCTAAACGGAATCTTGGGGCGCCCTGCCAGCACATGCACAGAGTCTCAGGGACGCTCTGAAGGGAAGTGTTTGATAATTGTTTTCCCTCGGCAATATTAATGGCAACTCTGGTTGCTCCTGCCACACAGTTCTTGTAGGTGCAGGGGCAGCGGCAGTTCTAGGTGCAGGGGCAGAACAACAAGCCTTGAATGATCGCACTGCAGGAACCTGTATCTCCTTGTACCTGTCCTGTCCTTTTATAAATCATAGCCTACTCTGAGTTTGTTGGTTTAATAGAAGGGGCTTTCTTTTCTGCAGGGAGATTCCGGTTCAGCTGGTAAAACAGCTTTTAAACAGAGCAAATGAGTGAGGGGGGAATTGGGGAGGGGGCAACCTGTTGTCTTATTTAAAATGTTGACAGATATGCGATCCATAAAGGGAGAATTTTTCTTATCACAGAGCAGAGGACTAATACATGTCCTTATCAGTATTTTGATTACTATTGTTAGGAGCTGAGGTCACGAGAAGAGGAATTAACAAGAGCAGCTCTTCATCAGAAATCTCAGGAAGAGTTGCTGAAACGACGTGAGCAGCAGCTAGCAGAACGGGAGATCGACGTATTGGAGCGAGAGCTTAATATTTTGATATTCCAGTTAAATCAAGAGAAGCCCAATGTGAAAAAGAGAAAGGGAAAGTTTAAAAAAAGCCGGTTAAAACTGAAAGATGGGCATAGAATTAGCCTGCCTTCAGGTATGCTTCTGTCCACCCTGTTGTGTATTCATTGAAATTATGTGGCTGACCCAGAGATTACTATCAAAATATTGAATCTAACAGAATCATCACCTAATACTGTGATTCTCAAACATTTTCGCACCAGGACCCCTTTTAGAATGACAATTTCTCCAGGACCCCCCCGGAAGTGATGTCATCATTGCCATGCCAGAGCCTGCTGCTTT